>CBVK0100670058.1:0-16356 GCA_900067695.1 Picea abies
TTTCTTTCATTAATAGAAATCGTGTATTACTGTATCGTTGTGTTTATGGTTGCATCTCTGATATATTTCTGTTATATTACTGGATATACGCGATATCTCTGTGCATTTCTTTATTATATCTCCGCTCTCATTTCGTGCCGAAAATAGTCCGGATCAACAGAAAAGTCAAAATTCTTCGGAATCGAGTTATACAGCTGCTAAAAATCCATTGGACCTACTACGGTCCTGAAGATGCTACCTTGGAGCATGAAGATTCCATGCAGGCAAAGTACCCACAAATTTTTGAATAAATTTTGGAATTTTGATTCATGTTTTGTATATGCACTGAGGACAATGCCAAAATAAGGGGGAGGCGATGTAACATCCCAGGTTTTGAGCCCCATACTAAATAATGTATTTGTTAATTAGTAAGAGGCCAGAGTGTCCAAACAATTAAAAGAGGCCAGTGTGCCTAATAAATGTAATTTTTTGATCATTACTAATAATAAATACATTGTTGGTTGCTAGATGGACAAGGACTAGAGTTATAGAGGGCTATGATTCCACAAGAGAGGGGGCTTGATGGGATAAGGGTTTATTTCATTTTTTAATTACCCATTTTTTGTAATGGGGGAAATTTGTTACGTGAGATTCTTGGGGGAAGGTCATGAGGTTATTGATTCCCAATAATTACATAAACCCATCCCTGGTCTATTGGGGGGTTCGTTCTCTCTCTAACTCCCATTCTCATTCTTGTTCTGTTGTTGGTTGCTTCACTCATTTATCACTCACTCACTCATGCATTCACTCACTTGCTCATTGTTCACCCCTCTCATGGAGATTTTACTCCATTCATTCTTTCACCCACTCATCTTTTTATATCTGTGTCTTGGCTTGGGAAAGGAAGACAAACCGTTGAACAAAAGAAATGTTATTGTTGGCTATAGATATTGTTGGTGTAATCCAACCATTATTGAGGCGTGCATGTCTGAGATTATTTGGCCTGTGTCCATACTTTCTCATAGTTGTGAGTCCTGAGAGTCCCAACATGAATATTTTGGACCAGCTGCACTGGAGCCTTGGAAGGAGAAGGATAACCTGAGGGACTGTGTGGCAGAGAAGGGAGAGGGTCCATTATCTTGGGTTGTGCAAGCTGGGTAGAAGAGATTTGGGTACTTGGATTGTTGTGAGTGTTGGGGATCCTATGAGAGCTTGAATGCTAACTGGTTTGGGAAGTCAAGTAACACTCTGGAAAGGTCCTTGTGGATTCATAGCCTTAGCTTGGGGGTGACATTTTTGTTGAGACTTGGAACAACAATGTATATGGTTGGGTGGAACGTCCTTGGTCTGCATCTAGTCGGTGGTTTCTTTTATTAATATTTAGAGTATTATTTATTTGTGTATGATTTATTCCACTATGTATATATTTATCATTGAATTCAATATTTAGAGTATGCATGCTTGGTGGTTATTGTTTTGCATGTCGTATGCTTCATTTCTTATATATTTTTTACCATCAATCTTGATCAATGTGTGTGAACCTTTCATGCATCCTTGTTATTTAAAGTTAGGATAGGGGTCGAATTAGTCCAGAGAAGGGACTGGAAGCTAGTGTGCCTAGTCTGTGGGTGGTTGGGTACATTACAGGTGCCTAGTTGTGAAGTACCGCAGTGGTCTACACATGTACAACCCAACAGATATGGATTTCTTGGAAATATACTCACAGGTAGATTCTTATCGATATGCATTCAAAATTGAGCAGAAATTCAAGCAGTAGAGTAAGTAGGAGTTCGGGTTTGAAAATACACCACTATATAATCATGGAAAAGGAAACCCTAACTCACATAACAAAGGACAGAGAAAGGAAGTCCAACCTCAAGAGAGAAATTCCAAGATGTAGACAAAGAAGGGTAAAAAGAAGTCTAAGAAAGACACCAGAAGGTGGTGTGAGTTCCACAACAGCCCTTGGCATAACACTGATGAATGTCACTCGAAACAGTCATTGGCGGCCAAGCTTAAATAAAAATAATCAGAACCTTATGTGGACTCTGATTCCAAGAAAAATAAAGGGAAACAAATCATCGATGCAGAACCCACCAAGATTCAATAATGAAATGTAGTGGAAACAAATCATCGATGCAGAACTCACCAAGATTCAAGTTCAGCAGAATTTTCCCCATCTCCTGAGGGAACTTGACACAATGGAGACCATCGCTTCTTAAGGGGGGAGGAATCATCCAGGTGGATCTCGGTGGCCATCCACCTTTTCCATTGAATCAACATTTTGAGCCTATGGTTTTGATAAACCGTGATTTTAACCCTTTTTATGGGGAATGGAATGTAATTCCATCTTCAATTGTTAGTTACAGACATCATGTAATGATTTCCTAGTGGTTTTATGTACATTCCTACAACATAGCCTTAATGCATCGGATCTCATTATAACTCTGTATTTAAGCACGCTCGGGATAGAGTAGTACTGGGATGGGTTACCACTTGTGAATTCCTAGTGTTTTACATTCCTATGGAATTTTATAAACTTAGTCCAATTTATCCCACATACATCATGGGAAGTTTTCTCCCCGCACTCTCTCATATTTATTTGAGGTGAAGGAGGCCCTTTAAGGAGGAAATGGAGTGTGATGTAAATCTTGTTGAGAATGAAGCGTAGCCAACATCTCTTTATTTTCAGAGATAAGCTACCCCATTCTGTCAGTTTGTGTTTTGTAGTTTTTTTCTCTCTCATTCATTAATAGAAGTTGGGTTTCACTATATTTCTGTGTTTCTAGCAATATCTCTATGTATTTCCTTGTTATATATTTGTTATATTTTTTTCTTCATGTTGTTCTCAAAATAATCCAGATCATTGAATGATTTAGAAAGGATTTGGATTAATCTTGTTGATGAAAGTTTTTGACAATTCAGTTCATGTACCTAGTGTTCGGTTTCTGCACCTAACTTCCATGGTTAGCATATGTGCGCACACCCAAATGGAAAATGGCCAAAAGGGTTTTAAATATATATATACCAGCATGGTGTGTGTCCCTTGGTTCTCTCCCAAGTCACATATGGCAGCCTCCAACTCATGGTCCACATTCTTGTCAAATTTATCAACAGTTTTCAAACAACAATCTTTAAATGTGATTTTCGAGCTGATGGAGACAAATATGCAAAATATAAAACATGGGTTTTGTGTAAAACATTCCCATTCATATAATTGTGAGTTTTTTTTATAAAATAGTGAAGGATATGGGAGACAAGGGTGAATTTCTAAAATAGGTTTGCTCATATTTTTTGTTACAACCACCTTCTCCAATGTTCTAGACAAATGGATGCACTCAATCAGTAAATGGGTCAAATCAACCTATTCTCGTCTCTTTCATGTTATGTAGAATGATCTGTAATTAGAAAATGAGTTATCTTTGAAACCAAGATCCACCAAAATGAGAGAAGAAATATATTGTAAGTTCTAATTTTAGGGGAATTAGTTTTGATCCACTCCATTTCTCTTCTATGTATTTATACAACCATAGAACAGAGGAGGAGGACAATGATTGATGATTATTGTAGGAGGGAGTGGAATCCATGTTTGAACACTTGTAATCTCCAATTTCTTCCATAATAATCAATTGTTGATATTTTTTTCTCATGTTTGAAGTGCTCATTTAGTTTGTAAGTTTTCTCTTGATGTGTGCTAGATTTGGGAGGATCCTCATTCCTTGGCATGCATTGTGTTTATTTATACACAGTTGTCTAGTAGATTTTATTTCCACTTCTAGATTTATCAAGTTCCTTTTTCTTATCAATATTTTGATTTACCGAAAGAAATAGATGTAACTTTTCAGATCCAAAGATTATTGTTGTAATTACATACATTTGGAAGTACAATAACACTTGAACTTATCCAATGAAATATTGCACTCGAATTCGATAAGTGTAATTGACATTTGTGTTGAATGGCTGGTAGATACCTCTATGTTTACTGCAACTTTCAAGCTTTGTATTTCAATATTTATTTTAGTTGACCATAGAAGTTGATATCCACTGAAGATTGAAGCATTGATATGACTTTCTTTATAAGTGATCAAAGGAACCCTTGGGAAATATTGTGGTTTGTGCTAGAATAGAATTTGAGTAAACCTAATCCAAGGATCTAACTATGTGGTTTATTTTGATTTGTTGGAATTCTTTGATTGGTCAACATAGGATTTGATCCATGATTTCTTGTGCTTGCATCGCAAAGCTTACAAGTCCCCGGCTTGATGATTTAATGTACGTAATTTATACATATAAACATCCCCACAATTTTCTCAACTTGGCATACAATTGATGCTCTATTAACACCTATAGCACCATCCTCAAGTGTTTCTCATACTCTTCCTTTGACTTAGATTAGATAATTATGTCATCCAAGAATACTATGACAAATTTATCCAAGTAATTTCTGAATATGTCATTCATCACGAACATAAAGATAGATAGTTTATTTTTCAATCTAAATGGAACCACTACAAACTCATAGTGTCCATACTTGATTCTAAAACTTTTATTATTGATATCTTCATCTCAGATTATCACCTGATGGTACCCTAATCTAAGGTCTATCTTAGAAAATACATTTTCTCATTTTAGTGGATTGAAGAGATCATCGATTCTAGGGAGAGGGTACTTGTTCTTCATTGTAGCTTATTTAGTGGCCTGAATTCGAGGCACAAACTCAAGGTCCCATCCTTCTTCTTTACAAAGAGAATTGTTTCTCCCCAAGGTGAGACACTTGGGAATATGTACCCTTTCATCAACCATTATTCTAGATACATTTTCAATTCTTTCAACTCTAGGGTGCTCATCCTGTAAGGGGCTTTGGATACTGGGGCAATTTTAGGAATTATATCAATAGAAAAATATATGTCTCTCTTGGATGGTAAGCCTATAATCTCCCCAAAAACATCCTCCAATTCTTGTAGCACTACAAAATCCTCAAGATTTTGACTCTTATTCTTGGTTGGCTCTTCCATATGGAACACAAACAATTGAAATACTTTTCTAAAATATCTCTTTAGTTGTAAGACTGAAATTTCCCTTCAAAAAATGGGTCTTGGAATCCCTTTCACCAATATTTGTTTTCCTTCTTCATAAGACATTTAAATGTCTAATTATGGAAATATAGGACAACAAGATGTTGGTACAACCAATCCATTCCAATTAATATATCATAAGTTCTCAATGGAATGATATTTAGATCAACAATTGTATTAACTTGATTCAAATCTATTCGACAAATTTTGACAACCTCATTGATCATTCTTTTGGTTCCAGTGGCTAGTTGAACCAAACATGATCTTTCAATATTACTCCTTTTTCAAATGAAATCTATCCACTAATTTATGATCAATGTATCTATGGCTTGCTCCTGAATCAATTAAAATAGAAATAGGTTGATTTGTAATCTTACCTTCCACCTCAATCATGTGGGATTTATGTTCTTTCTGTCAATCTTCCTGGGGTGCATATATCCTTGGAATATTTATGCTCCCATATTCAACTATAGTGGCTTCCTGAATATTGTGAACGCTCCTCATTTTGTCTTCTTTATGAAAGTAATCTCCATACAAATGATATCCTTTACACCCACAACCTTTGATCGGTGGTCTTGGTCTTTTTCCAAAATATTATACCATTTTTTACTCATTGTAAGCTTCATGGCTTTGTTGATACACATTAGGACCAATCCTAAAAGATGAAGTAGGTTTGAGCCTCGCATCCTGTGTTCCACTTTTTCCTTCTTCTTGTCCTTCCAGTACTTCTGGAATGTTTATTTACCTTTACTCTACCCATACAAGTACTTATCCTTCCTTATGGTATCTTTCAAAGTATTTGGCTAATCAAATTGTATTTTATCTTTATAAAAAGTAGGTATCCCACTCAAAAACCTCTAAATCTTTACCTTTTCATCTTTAATGAATCCCACATATCTTACAAACTCTAAGAACTTCTTGTCATACTCATTCATAGTCATATTTCCTAGCTTGAGTTCAAAGAAATATTGCATATTTTTGTCATAGTAATGCTATGAAAGATAATGTTGCTGGAAATATTTCCAAGTGATCTTATTTTCATTGATGTGCTTTTCTTGATTCACTTTCTTCAACTGATCTCACCACATAGAATCCTTCCTTGCAAATGGTATATGGAAATCCTAGCTTCCAAGTTGGAGGAATAGTTATGCAATTGGAAATATAGTATGATTCCAAGAAACCAATATTTAGCCTCTTCTCCCTTCTTGTTTTCTCCCTCAAAATTTGGTGGCTTGATATTCTTGAGCTCTCCTTGAAAATTTTATAATTATACCTTCTCCTTTGATTCCTAACAAGAGATACTTATGGGATTCTCTTTAATTCTTTAGATAAATGTTATTTCCTTGTTGAGTAAACAAGTGAGTGATGTGATCTGTGAGTCCTACTAACATTCCTTGAATGTCTGGATCCTCTATAATTATCTCTTCTTTTAGGGGGTTTACCTCTTTCCTCATGTCTGGACTTTCTTCAACTCTGAATTGCTTTTTCAATTGGTTAAGACTTTGCAACAATTGAGTATTTATATGATTTCCCTCCTCCTAAGTTTTGATTATTCTCTCATTATAAACTTTGTAAGTTTTTACTTCCACTCTTAATCTCTTCATGGGCTCTATCAACTCTATTGGATCTTCTCTACTTCTATGTCCATTAGACTCTATCTCCTCATTTCCCAAACTAATATTTAGGCATATCACTTATTTCTCATGGTTGTGAGTTCCTTGGGAATATTCCATGCTTCTAGTCCTCATATTGAACTTGATATATTCTTCAAGTACCCCTAACTCTACAAAATGTGCATGAAACACAATTATGTTAGATAAGAACAATTTCGTAATTCTGGAAAAAGTATACATAATTTTTCCCTTTTAAGGCTTCTAGTTATCTTATTTTATTTTTGGGGGAATTTATTTTTCTCAAATCCAAATTTTGGGTAGACAATATTATTCTACTCTTCAATGTCTAAACATTGACTACTCTCTTTCTCAATTCCGAGCTTTGAGAAGAAAGCTATGGCTCCTTGAAAATAGCAATGTTTCCCCTTCTATACGTGTACCACTAGTACAATTAATCTCAAAGGCTATATTTAGACAACTGTAAAAAAAATCCATCAAGAATAAAAAAAAATGGTATCGGATGCAGATAGTATTTATGATGGTGAACACTCAAAAACCTTCATATTTTCAATCTAATGCCCCAATCACTTTCTACAGAAATATGGAAATGTCAACTTTGTACTTTTTCACTTTTCCCACATTTCGATTTTTTTTCCAAACCGGTTATCTCCCAAATTGAGTAGTTCTGGAAAAAATTTACTAAGGAAAAATTATTTGGTTGAATGAGTAGATAAAATGTTGAGTAAATAATATTTTTCAATGGATATAAAAAAATTGCAAAATGAAAGAAAGAATTACAAATCAGTTGTGATGTGAAGGGTTTGCAAGTTTTTTTATATTTTTGGCTATCCCATTGGTGAACACAACAATAGTACAATGATGAATGTAAAAAAATACGTGGAAACTATGCCTATTGGTGTTATATCTAAGATATTGACACCAAGGTCACAAAGTCGATATTTGGTCAGACGATGTTACCCTGCTTTATGTCATGGATGGGAAGGCTCCATCGTTCTAGTAAATAAATCATTTTAATTAAGTTATTGGTCCAAGCATTCAATAATAATAGTTAATAAAGATGTTAAAACGTGATTTTTCTTTTAAGCTCCAATATTTATGAATATGATACTTCCAAAGGGTATTTCTTGTAAATGAAGGAATTTTTGAAAATGTAGCATTGTATTGTACCTTGGTTGGAATTTATTTTTCTTCTTCTTCCTAGTTTTCATTGGTTGTAATTTATTTCTCCTCTTCTTGGTTGTCAGAATCAGCTACCTTGACCTTATCTCTAGATAAATTGAAGGTGTTAAGTATCTATTACAAAGATGGGTTTCTTTTGAGGTCCATGTTGGTGTTGGTGTTGTTGTTTTGAACATTATAGAAGTAATAAAAATGGTTCCAATCACCACATGGAATATATAAAAATAGAATAGACCCACTATAGTTGTGCTCCCAAAACCATCCTATAACATCAAGAGACATCCCTTGCCTCTTGAGAGTAGAAATATTACTTCATAGGAATTTGTTGAAATAATAGACTACAAAGTTACCCAAATCTGAAGAAAAAAGTGATGTGGATATTATTTTAAATCATAAGAAAGATGCCATGCATATGGCCACAAATTCCCCTCTACCCAAAAAATACATAAGATAATGAATAGTTTGGATTCCCACCTATAATTTCATCAAATGATACATCAAGGTACTCCACATTAGTTGCAAGACTTATAGATCCCTTTAGCATCAATGGATTCATTGGATGAAGAACCATCATCACTACAACAATCAACATAGACTCAACACACCATTTTAATACCAAGTCCTAGATGTGGTTTGAACCAAGGACTAGGGGTCACCAGAAGAATCATAGAACTTAACCCCTTGGCCCTTGCCATGCATGAGGCTCTAGCCTTAGGAGGGGAATCTTATAAAATCACTAAGGATAAGCGAGAACTATCAGATATCCCTTCAGTAGACCTTCACATATACATTATCCCAATGATTAAAGAGCTTAATAATTGGCACTAGGATCTTAGCAGTACATAATATCTTGACCCATAAACATGCACAAGAGGTAGTAGAAAAAGAGTCATTGATAGTGGGAGAAGATGAATTATATGATGAAGTGGTAGCAATCCCTTATAAACATACTCCCCCTACCACTATGCAAGATAAAATTACCAAATTTAAACAAGATTATTACACTATGTGCATGAGGAACAAGGAATGAGGAAAACCTTCAAAAAGTTTCAACCTAGGAATAGATATAACATCATAAGAAGTTGAATTAAGTTGAGGAAACATTTTAGAGAGTAAATAACGACACAATCAAGACCTCAAATTTGGTAGATTCCAGTTTTTATTTATGGATTAATTTTTAGAATATACCTCGAGTTCAAGAAAAGGAGAGAAATACTACAACTATGGAAACCCAAGTAATTGAGAAATAAAGAAGTTTGAAATACCTATGAGTCAGTGTGTGCACAAATACTATGACAAAATTAATAGAGTTATAAAAATAGGTGACAACAACCCATGCAAAGTAAAAACAGTTTCTTGGAAAAGTGAAACATCTACAAGAATTTTCTTAGGAGAAATATACAAATTTTATTGACTCCTAGGAGCTTGCAGTGAAAACAATTTAGACATCCAAGAGTATGATGCCCCTCCCCATGCAATTCACTCGGGAAGTGTAAGTTTTAAACCTTTTACAATGATGCAATTCACACACATATTGCTAACCCAGAAAAGAAAACAATTGTGATCACACATATACACAAAGATTTACCCTGGAAACCCAATAGGGAAAACCAACAACCTATTTTATATTCGCACCTCTAATTCTATTCATGCATACAAATTCATTGTTTACAATACAACATATGATATTGTGGCATCCAAAAAACCCCTAATCCATTGGCCTAGATTAGATCAAAGGTAAAAAGCTGCCCCCGCCAAAGGTGAAATACCGCCCAAAATTTTGGCAAATAAACCCGTAAAAAAAATTGGGGGCTCCACTCCTGAAATACCTAATAGGGGGATCCACAATCGTGCAAATAATCCAACACATACCCAAAAATATCCCAATTGTTGTTTTATTTGCATATAGGATCACAGGCTTTCATGATCAACAATCTAGGGTAGAAACACCCATTGATTCTCTACACCTAGAGAACTTCTCGGTGCTCAAATAATTTGTTAATGAATCTACAATATTCTCCATAGTGTCCACCTTCACCAGCAACACCTTCTTCTCTTGAACCATTTCTATGAAAAAATGATATTGAACATCAATATTCTTTGTCTTAGAATGATAAGCTAGGTTCCTTTCCAATACTATTGCACTCTAACTATCACAATCTATCTTTACAGCTTGTTGTACCAACCCAATACATGAAAAAAATATATGTAACCATATTGTTTCATTTCTTGCATAAGTGGCTACCATGTATTCAGATTATGTAGTTGAGTGTGCGACTATAGACTATATTTTTATCATCCAATTGATTGCTCCTCCAAATAGGTTAAACACATATCCAATTGTAGATCTTATGCGATCTAGATCTACAACCCAGACTGCATCAACAAATCCATGTATGTCCAACACTTTGTCTAATCACGGTCTTCCTCGGTAACACAATCCATAAGTATTAGTGCCACGCAAATACCTAAAAATCCTATGTATTGTTTCCCAATGCCCCTTCTCTAGTTTTAACACATGTCTGCTCAAAACTCCCACTACATGTGCAATGTTTTGTCTAGTACAGACCATTTCATACATAAAACTGTTAATCACACTAGCATATGTAACATGGGACATGTCCTCTTCCTCTTCATGTGTCTTTGGACACAGATCTATGGATAACTTTACACCTACAAGAATAGGGACCTTGACAGGTTTACATTCCTACATATTAAACCTCTGCACTATTAACTCAACATGTTTTCTTTGGTTCAACCATAATTTCATGTTTTCCCAATTTCTCCTAATTTCCATGCCCAAAATAAAATTTGTAGCACTAAGACATTTCATTTCAAATTTAGAGGACAATCGAGTTTTCACACCCTAGATAATTTCCTTGTAGTTTCCTATAAAAAACATATCGTTTGCATACAAGACCAAATAAATAAGATGATCACCTACTAATTTGAAATACACACAGTGATTGGCTTTTCTTCTTGTGAATCTAAGTCCCAATATATAAGTATCAAAATATTTATACCACATCCTTCGTGATTTCTTTAACCCATATAGGTGTTGGAAATACTGATAGGGGGGGTGAATCAGTATTACCTCTTTTAAACAATTAGTAATTAATTTGTTATTTTATTAATCACCACAAAGATCAACAATGGACTTGTATATAAAATAAATTGTATAAGTATAATTAACAAGAATTTACAAGTTTTTATAGAGAATGATCTAATATAGTGAAGGACACTAATCCTTTTTAGAGCAACAACTCTAGGATACATAAATCCCCTTCTTCAGGGGCCCAACCCTAGGAAGCACCAACTCCCTTATCTTTAGGGAATCAACCTTAGGAAGCACCAACTCCCTTGTCTTTAGGGAACCAACCCTAGGAAACACCAACTCCATTTTATTCACACTTTACTTAGTAAAGGATGTGAATCCTTCCTTGCTCCTCCCTTCCACCCTCATTGTATAAGTATCATCATTTCTTATTCTTTGGACTCTGCTTCTACTTTTGGTCTTTGATATGGACTGCAGAGACACTTTTTCTTCACCATTCTTTCTTGCCTATATAGTCTTCCAACTGGTGTGAGCATTGAATCATTGCGTCCCTTTTTTGGAACATTGAACCTCTTCATTTAAATTAACAGTAATAACATTTGAATTTCAATTTAGAATTAATATCTCCCCCTATTGTTATTCACACATTAACGTGAAAGATTTTTCAATTTAGTAAGAGGGATTTTCATAAATCGATCACAGGTATGGATCAATTTATTTTAACTTGATCTCATGCATTTTTATTTTATTCTTAAGCTTATGCTACATCCACATTTCTCCAACAGGTCTTATTTGAGATTTTCGATTAGCTTTCCAATTCATCAGATGCATGTGATCACTTAATATCAATCAGGACAGAATCCAAATCTTGTTTGGTTCAAAGTTTCTTCCTGAAAGTAGAAATTCTTCCTCTGTATGTTAAAATTCACATAGACACACTTTCATAACCTCTATTCCATATGACCATAGGCGGTGACTAAGTGTTAGGCCAAACAAGTTCTTAATCACTTATCAAGATTGACGGTCGTGTTTTATTTGCATGTTTGAGATGGATGGTTCTCATTTACTTCAGGACTTCTGTGTTTCAAGACTCATACCTTTGCAGTCTTCCAATCCTTATGGAGTATATTTCTATGAAGTGTGTATAATATATTCACTAATAGATCAAATGGTCAAAAAATATTCCTGAGGATTTTAGATCAACGATGAGCATTAAATTCGGCCTTTGACGCTTCGGGTATTTTAGCTAGTAGAAGAAGTTGGATATCCTCGGAGGATGTAGTCCCAGAGTGACGTGGTTTTTGATGTCACTATTGATGTGGCACTAGCTAAGTGGATGCCACATGTCACCTTAATTCATGAATTTCATATACCTGATGTGCCAACTATACCTTGACACTCGTCACCAGCAGATTGGGCCACGTGCCATATTTTTATTCTACCACATTTCTTACTTTGTGGCTTTGTTACTTTGTGGTTTCAGGATTTTTGGCACTTTATCCTTCGAGTATTGCTGAAGTGATGAACAAATCTACCACTATATATTTTTAAATTTTCTTGATCCTATGGTCGTCATTTATTCCATAACTTCGAGGTTCAGGAATTCTTGGTTTCTATGAGTTGTTTATCGTCGGAGTAGGTCAAGGCCGGAAGTGACATCCTTCTTCCTTAGCGTGCTTTGAATAGATCAACGATTGATGGGATTTCCTATTCTTATTTTGATCTAATGGTCGATGGGGGTTCGTGAATTCAGGGCTTCAACCTTCGGGTAAATTCACCTATTCTAGACTACTTTTCATCAGAGTGGTTAGCGTCAAGGTCGACCGGATTTCATGACTTCGGGGCTTCGACCTTTGGGTAAATTCACCTATTCTAGACTCCTTTTATCTAGAGTGATCAGCATTGGATTTGACTGTTTGATCCAATGGTTGAGAGCTCACTCGTAGAGATATTAGATCGATGGTATGCATGAGCTCATTTACTCTGGAATATTTTGTATTACGTTGTCCTTCCACTAAACTCGATCAGATGGTCGAGAATTCATCCAAAATCCCTCCTTGATATAACAGTTGGTGAGATCATCTGAAGCTCTTGCTTCATATCTGACGGTTGATATTTAATCCTTCCCAACCTCTAACTTTACCTCGATCTAATGATCTTGGATTGTCCTGAAATAAGAATGAACAGCTCATGTGTGTCATCTCTTCTAAGCTTCAATTAATTTTCTTCCTTATTATCTTTGGGTTTATAATAGATTCTTCTACACCCTATTGACATCAATGACAATATCATACCACTGTGTCCAACATTCTCCCCCTTTGGCATTGATGGAAACATTTTCTTTGAAACATTTTTATTTATGTTGCTTATCAATTTCCTCCCCCTTTGACAACAGTGGCAGAGGGGATATTTATTCGCTCCCCATGTGGAAATTATCCCCCTGACCATGTTGTTGAAATTACTAAGACAACTGAGAGGGGGGGGTGAATCAGTTGTTATTGTGCTTAAACAATATTAGGTCTATTAAAACATTCTTAATCTTTCTTCAAGTGATCATCAATATTATACAACATATGGACAACATAAATAATGAGCATCAGTCACACATAAGATATACACAGAGATAGATTTTTATGAGGAAACCCATAAAGGGAGAAAACCTTGTTGGCAAATGTTTAACAGATAGCGTATGCTTGTCATTGATGGCAAGTACAACAGTGAAGATGGCAGGATCAGAATGTACATCGATGGACAAATAGGAACAACGTAGGCTCAGGAGGAATTAGTGCAGAGTCGAAATTCTTCCAAGTAAGAAGGATGTGTAAACTTGGAGGAGAAGCATCGTTGATCATTGGATCCCATCCAAAATTATTGACAGCACGAGGGTCGTCAGATTTGAATAACAACAAGAAGAATGTGCGTTGAAGAGATCGGAGAGATCTCGTGAACTTGGGAGTTCGTAGGGTGAAATCCTAAATATTGGGTGTTCAAAGTCGCGAGGCGCAAGGATGCGAGGCGGCGAAGTGGCGAGAAGATCAGGACCGTCCATCTGGGAAGGACGCATGGCAGAGATCGGAGAGATCTCGTGAACTCCGGGGTTTGTAGGATAAAATCCCAAGTATTGGGTGTTCAAATTCGCGAGGCACGAGGACGCGAGGCGACGAAGTCGCAAGAAGATCAGGACCATCCATCTGGGAAGGACACGTGGCAAAAATCGGAGAGATCTCGTGAACTCAGGGGTTCGCAGGATAAAAGCCCAAGTATTGGGTGTTCAAAGTCGCGAGGCACGAGGACGCGAGGCGGCGAAGTGGCGAGAAGATCAGGACCATCCATCTAGGAAGGACGTGTGGCAGATATCGGAGAGATCTCGTGAACTCAGGGGTTCGCAGGATAAAGGCCCAAGTATTGGGTGTTCAAAGTCACAAGGCACAAGGACGCGAGGCGGCGAAGTGGCAAGAGATTTATAGCTATCCGTCTAGGGGGACAGGTGGCGAGAGATCGAGAGATCTTGCGAACTCGGGAGTTCGCAGGTTGAGAGTCCAAACATTGGGTACTCCAAGTCGCGAGGTCGCGAGGTAGTGAGAGAAGGATAGTCGTCGGATCCGGATCACAGGAGAATCGTTGGATCTGCACGGGGGATCATACGTGGCGAGAGATTGTCATATCGCTGACTGGAAAGTCAAAGGAACAACGAAGATGCGAGATTGCAATTTAATCAAGGACCATTGGATCAAGAGGACACATGGTGAAAGATCAGAGCACCATAAAGCTCCATCTCGGAGTCTCTCCTATCGCGACTGAGAGTAACGAAAATCTCCAACGAAGGAACAGCGAGATGCGAGATCACGAAATCATCCTGACCATCAATACATCAAAAGATGTGGATCATTGATCTGAGCTCCATCTCAAAGTCTCACCTATCGCGACTTAGAGGAACGAAAATATCCAATGAAGGAACAGCGAGATGCGAGATCAGGATGAGATCAGGACCATTGATTCACCAAGATCATGAACCGTTGATCAGGGTTGATGAAGATCAAGAGTTCGACTGTCTCAGAGAAGACGAAGAGTCTTGAACTTCCAGAGAGACTGAGGAATCTCAGTATAACATACAGTGATGCTGGACACGCAGAGCGAACCACCAGAGAAGCTGAAGAGTCATGATGATAATCAGACAGAACACTCGAGAGGTGGATGATAACGGTGCAGAGTCAGCATGCAGAGGCATTGCGAACACTGCATGCACAAGGTGCACAGAAGATATAAATACACGGTACAGAGAAGAGATGGGGTTATAGTTGCTGTGAGAATTTGATGTGGTTGTTGTTGTTGAAGGTGATTCTTGTATGAAGAAGGAGGAGAGTGCAGCAGCTGAATTGCACAGAAGAGGATCTGTGCAGTGAATGGACATGGCGCACAGAGCATAAAAAGTAGAAGATCAGATAGTGCAAGTCATGTGTGCAGGAAGGCAATGAGGCAGACAGAGCAACAAGATGCAACAGAACAGTGATAAGTCGGGTAAGCCATTGTTGAACATTATATCATTGTAATAAGTTTCGGAAGAAAAGATTTATATTTCAGGGTGGTTGGGAGGTGCTAGGGAGGACTGTTGTCCTCAGAGGTTCATGTGGGTACTTGAACACAGGGAGTTGGTGCTTCCTTCTAGTTGGTGCTAGAGAAACCAGGGAGTTGGTGCTTCCTTCTAGTTGGTGCTATAAAAACCAGGGAGTTGGTGCTTCCTTCTAGTGGGTGCTAGAGAAAACTGAGAGTTGGTGCTCTCAGCAAGTTGCAGCTTGCCAAACAGAGGTTGTAGCCTCATTATGAGTTGGTGCTCATATGTATGATAATGTAAATATTGTAACCATTACTTATCATATAAAGAAAAAGAGGTTTTTACCCTGTATGGGTTTCCTCAAGAAATATATGTCTCTGTTTTTCTCATATATGTGACTAATGTTGAATGTGCCATTGTTTATTTCCCTGCATTATTGTGATCATCATTTAGTGCCTCAGAAACAAGTTTCAAAAGAAGCATAATTGTTTAAGCATGGGGACAATTGATTCACCCCCCCCCCTCTCAGTTGTCCAACAATTGGTATCAAAGAAGGCCCCTTTTATCTAAGGGTATATCCTAGAGCTTAAACATGTCAAGCCATGAGGGAAATTCAACCAATAAGGCCCCTCTATTCAATGGAACAAACTTTGTCTTCTGGAAAGTTAGAATGAGAACCTACATAATGGCTTTAGGTGCAGATGTTTGGGATGTGGTAGAGACTGGTTATGTAAATCCAGTTGTGCTAGCTAATAAGGATGACAAACTAGAATTTAGCTTCAATGCTAAGGCTATGAATGTTATCTTGAGTGGGCTTGCAGAAGCAGAATTCGTAAAAGTTATGCATCTAGGAACTGCCAAAGAAATGTGGGACAAACTCAT
>CBVK0100670059.1:0-16356 GCA_900067695.1 Picea abies
AGAGCCGACATAAATAAAATAACATTACTAATCTAATATGCCCCATTTAAGTGGTAATGAGCCAATATTAGGGCTTAACATGGAGGCAGTTATTGATATTTGTAGGGATGGATGAACAAGATACAAAACAAGAGAAACCTAAAGTTTCAAAAGAAAAAGGAAACACTTCAAAAGATTCTGCAAAATTGAAGGAAGTCTCCCTTGTAGCCAAACCAACTAGATCTTGCAAGAGGAAGCTTCAACTGCAACAAGAAGTTGAAATTAAAAAAGAACCTGGATCCCATGTTTCAGTACATGAGTATAATGGTTTTGACGAAGTGTCTACAAGGAGAATGGAAAAACAAAGAGTAGAACAACATCATGAAGTGAATTCAAAACCCGAAATAGAGGCTTGTGGTAAATCTATGGAGAGAACCACTAAGAAAAATCAGAGTAAGCTGGACAAAGGAAAACAAGTTGTAGATTATCGCAGTAGGCCTAAGACTAGATAAACCAATAAAATAAGGCTCAATTCCAAATCTTTATTCAAACCCTCCCTCAAGAAAGAAAATTTGATTATCCTAGATGTAGATGTAGTGGCGAAGATCCCAAAGAATATAAAAAGGGTGAGGAAACAACCACCACTTCCATATATAGAGTTGTCAAATTATGAAGAAGAAATAGAGAAATATCCTACCTATACCCCAAGGATAAATGAGCTTCCAGGACCATACCTATAAAAAATCCAAACTCTAGAAAATTTTGTATAGAAGGAGATCATTGTCGAGTCATCTATAAAGGGGCATAAGTACAAAATGAGAACAAGAAAGTACAAGTTTTAAATTGATCTAAATAAACCTGCACTTGAGGAAGGTCATGAGTAATGTAGGACAATGAAAAGGGATAAATCAAAGAAAAAATTCAAGAAATTACAAACATCTATTGAAAAGTTGAAACAAGAAAGACTGGCACTTGAACTCTGGAATGCCAAGATACAAGAAAGGGTGAAGAAGTTGAAAACAAAGAACAAAAATAAACAAGAGATGTTCAAGAAAGTTAGAAATATGAACATTAAGTTGTATTCAATGTAGTGCTCAAGACTAAGCTAAAATAGGAACAATCCAAAGGTCAGTCCTCTGCTCAACAGTGAAAGTTTCCAAGTTATGATAGCACACACACATTTTTATTTATGTCACCAAGCATCATAGTTTTGATAACCCTTTTGGTGAGAGTTTGGAGAAGTTCGAGGAGAAAAAATAGCTTTTTTGCAACCTCATTTTTGTTCACAGCCTTATGCATATTCAAATACTCAACTTAAAATGTTTACTTGAAGAAGTTACAATAGTCCCTATTTTCTGGGTCCAAAATATCTTCAAGTATATGATCCTGCTTTAGAATTGAGTATTTTCCTTAAAGACTAAGTTCTTTGAATTGTAAAGAAATCAATATAATAGAATTTGATTCCTATATGTTAGCAAAGAGCCAGGACTAAATCATAATCTTATCTAGTTTATAGGGTCTATTGTAACTAACTTTGTGCATAAAAAGAAGATTGGTTGATAGAGTTAGGGTCTTGAGTAGTGGAGAAGATTATAGTCTGTCTCTGATTTTAATGTTTGGGACATGTTACATTTTACACTTAATGGAAAAGGATGTATAATGGTTAGAGTATCTCTCACTACTACATATGGGCAGATTATTCCACGAAAAATTTCCACGCTTCCACTAGTTTCATCATTTTTGAAAATAGGGCGGGATTTTCGTCGATATTGCCATGAAAGTTCATCGCAATATCCACAAAAATATTATTTTAACCTAGTTGGGATTTTCATCACTATAGCGTCGAACTTTCTTGGCAATAGCAACGAAAATTTTGCCTATCTCATTGGTTTGTGTTAATGGCGAGTTGACTATTTTATCTATATATATGTGACTTTAAGAGACTTTGCGACACAATTGCTATAGTTGCGACACTGTTCTTGGATTTTGTTTGAGCTGTTTATTTTTTCTGTCACCCATCGGTTGAACAAATCCAATTATTGATCTACATAGCTCGGATTTTGAACTTGCAAGGTTAGTATGTTATTTTTTATTGATGTACTCATTTAACTTGTAATTTTTTTTTCAAATGTCCAAATTTCATTTAGCTTGTTTTTTCCTTGATAATATATTATAATATGTGTAGTACCATATTTCATGTCTTTGGCTTTTGGATCTAGTTAGTATATTCTATGGAAAAGGGTATGTGGATTCCATAATATTCTAGGTTTATGGAATCCACATACCCTTTTCCCTTCAATTGTAGCTATAATCTCTCTCTCTTTTCATTGATAAAGATATGAAATTGCTCTTGAAACTCAACCTTGATCACTAAAATGATAGTAATTGATTGTCATTTTCTTGTCTCTTTTATTTTTAAGACCTAACAAAAAACACCAACAAATCTTGATTGAAGCTTTGATACCACTTGTTACATCCCTAGTACCCAAAAGGGATCACACTTGCATAAATTGAAAATAATATAATAGTGACAATAATGGTTGGGATACTTGCACACCTAATGGTTGGCATCTAGCACTTACTAATTCAATTGAATGAAGGGAGAAATATCCATGACTAAAATATTGAAGTTGATTGTTATATTGATAAATTATAAGTTATGGTATATATAAGATAGGGAGAAAACTCATGTTTATAACAACAAGGGTAATAGTTGCAATATATTGTAACATTTCCCTCTTCCGCATAAATTCTTTGTTATCCTCAACATTTCCCTCTTCCGCATATATATTAAGAGAAATATTAATAACATTTCCCTCTTCCACATAAATTCTTTTCTATCCTCAACATATTGTAATAAATAATGGGTAGGTTGGCATTCGTGACAAGATAGCCTGTTGATATTACATATAATTATTAATGTACATGAGATCATCCATTATTTAAGCATGCAAAACAAAACCCAAGACTAAATATTGTGGTTGATGTGATTGGGTTTGTACATTTTGCAAAACAAAGTATGAGAATTTCCATTATTTAAGCATGCAAAAAAAAACCCGAGGCTAAACGTTGTGGTTGACGTGATCGGGTGTGTACATCTGGATGGTGGAGAAAGTGCACTCATCAACTCATTGGGAGATGAAACAAAGTCTCAAAATCCAAAGTGTATTCTTACATTTACTACACATAAAATGTTGGTAACATCAATCATTATTTGTACTTTTAATTAATACGTGGCTATTTGTAGATTTTTTAAAAAACTGTTGGCCCTTGGTTATGGAAGGAAGTGAAGAACGAGGAAGAAAAGGTAAAAAGAAAGCTTCACGGGAGACACAGTGGCTATCACTGGGTCGATGTGAGAAAAAGAACAGAGAATATGGAGCGAAGCGCATAAAAGAAATCCATTGGATGAGGAGATCGAGGATGACAGATCAACAAGAAAGATGGACCGAGGATGACTCAGAAAGTGGAAAAAAGACAACATTAGGTGCCTTGGATCACCGTGAGATGGAGAAGGAAAGATAGGCTAGCGAAGCCCAGAAAGAATGGGTCAAGTTGACCTAGGGTTGTAGACACCTAGGGTTTTGGTAATTAGGGTTTTGACATCTAGGTTTTGACCTAAGGTTGTCAGTAAGGGATTGTAATGTATAAATAGAGGTCAAGAGGACCTAGGTCGGGTCGGTACTGTGGTTGATCCTTGTTGTCAATTATTTCTCATTGGGAGAATATTGTATTAAGGGTGAGAGAAGTGCTGAGAAAGAGAGCCTTCTGGTATTGTACGATCTTCAACTGGGTGCGAAGATCATGTCCTATAGCTAGGTGTGCAGGAAGGGAGAGAGGAAGAGAGATGAAGAAGAGAGGATATGCTGGCCAAAGAGTGAAGATCAGAATTGTAAGATTTATCTTAATATATCATAAGCACAATTATGGGACGTATATTTAGAGAGAGGGTGAACCACGTACATCTGTTGTTTTGTGTGTGATTGACACTTTGAGCTCTGTTATTGTTATATTGTTATCTGCATGATTGTATTAGATCATATCTATAGTTGTGAAGGATAGATCTAGCTAGTGAATGGTAGATGCATGTTATGTTGTTGTTGTAATAAGAACCACTTGATATTCCCCTGGTTGTAGACATATATGTCTTGCACCCCCCTCATAGCTGCTTCGGGTGAGATTGCATCTGCTTTGCAGGTGCTGCTAAAAGGGCCAATAGCTAGGGCTTGTTAGTGTGCTCTTGGAGCTGAACCCTGGGTCTGCCCCTGTGCCAACAAATGGTTTCGTTGTCGGGACTTAAATCATTTTAAGGGAATGTCAAGGTGGTTCCCTTCGAATATAGAGATTCAGAAGTGGGTAGAGGATCAAGAGAAGGACTTCACTGAAGCCCTGAACAAGAACCCTAAAATAAGCACTGAAGATTGGCTACAAAGATACATCTTCATTGACATTCAAGAGATATTCTTTGGAGGAATGCATCAAGAGATACATGAGTGGTTGGCTAGGTTCGCTGACACACAGTTTGAAATCAGATCTAGACCCCCTGTGGTTTGGACACCAGCATTGATCCAGAAGGTCAAGAGAGTCGATAACACTGTATCCAGAGTAGTAGATAACTGGTTTGATAGTACCATCGAAGGATATATCACTGAGTTTGTTGTTGACAAAAAAAAATTGTATAGTCAAGCTGAGAGATACTTTTTCAAGGGACCTAGAGGAAAATGTTTTCACTTCCTGAAGCGAAGAATAAAGATGCTATTGCATGAAAACCACATATTGAAGATATAGTAGACTGATTAGACCTGAAAAGGGTAATATTCAAGATCTCAGACAACGACATCGACATAGAAGCATGACATATGCATAGTGGGAAAGCATTCCGAGGAGTTCACCTTGAGAATTTGTTTAAGAAAAACTATGGAGAAGAAGGTTTCTATAGTGGAGAAGAGGTAGATCTAACCGACAAAGAGCATCTAGAGCCCACCAGAATAGAAGAAAGGGAAGCTAAAGAACTATGCCAAAGCGAGCCAGAAACCTTAGGAACTCTGTGAACTACTGAAGTAAGTAACATTAATCCTCCTGTTGTCCCAAAAATACTTAGCAGTCAGAATAGCCAGAACCACCAAAGTATTCAGAGTACTGTTACTAGCAGCCCATCATCTACTCAGACAAGAACCCTAGTTAGATTTATGGCAGATAAAATGAGACTCCCTATCTTTAGAGGAGATGGATCTAATGATCCAGATCAACATTGGTTTCTGTGTGAGATCGTATGGAATATTAAAAGTGTCACCGATGAATCCATCAAGAGAACCCAGTTCAACACTACGCTAAGGGACCGCGCACTGAGATGGTACATGAAACTTGTCTAAGGACTGGCACAGCCTAAGCCCCTAAATGAGATCAAGAATGCACTGATTGCAAAGTTTAAGAAACCTAATTCGGAGTCACAATGTATTATGGAACTAAAATAGATTAAACAAAAGGTAGCATAACCTGTTTGGGAGTTCGACCAAAGATTCAAGACCTCGACAGACCGATTAACTTTCCAGATCCCTGATGAATAGAACAAAGAGTGGTTCATCGCTGCGCTGTTACCACACATAAGAATCCCTTTGATGCAGTAGAAGATTGTATCTCAAGCAGAATATTTGGAGATCGCCATGAATCTTGAATCAACACCGATGGGAGAATCTAGCTCAGGCATTAGCCAGATCATGAGCCAGCTAACTAGTTTGTCTTTACAGGTCGAGGATATGAAGAAAGATAAGGGAAAATACAAAAGGGAAGATATATGGTGTGTAAGATGCAGATATGAAGGCCATGATAAAGAATACTATCCATTATTTCATGAGTACTTGGCATAAGGGGCACCGATCCCCTTAAAGAAAGTTAACCTACCTTGGTGCGATGTATGCAGAAATAGGCATCGCCCAGGTGAGTGACACTACATGCAGAAGTATGTACAGACACCCACAAACTTGTATTGTGAATTTTGTAAATCAGTGGAGCATGATGATCAGGATTGTAGAGCTTATGATCTCATGCATGAAAGGTTAAGAAACATATACAAGATTCAAGGCAAAGTACAACAAGAGGGAAACACTCCGCAGTACAACTCTCCAAGGAGAGGAAATTTCAGTCCTTGCGGTGGCTACAAAGGAGGAGGAGGAGGAGGAGGTATAGGCCGAGGCTGAGGACAAATAATAAGTTACAACTGTGCCCAGCCAGGATATTTAACAAGGGATTGTCAGAATCCCTGCACAACCTGTAGTTACTGCAACTCCTTTGAGCATGTCATAGAAGAATGCCCTGTGCTGCTAGATAAACTTTAGGAAAGACGAGGACCCCAGCAGAACCCACAAGTAAAATTGATATATGTTGAACCTCACGGAGAAGACCCTAGAGTCATTGTTATCACTTGAGGAGGCACTACTACAGGAGAAGACAAAGCAACCCAAGGAAATACTAAAAACGACCACGGAGTCAAGAAATCTATAGAAAAGACCCCAACGTTTGACGCTAAGAAATAAAGACAGGTATTTGAGGAGGCAAGAAAAGAGTTCAAAGGAAATCAAGGATCTTCATCAAAGAGACAACCAGAAATCAAAGAATACGACATGTCTCAGGCGTTTGATTCGTCTGCATCACCAATAGAAGGGAAAGAGGTAAGAAAACTCATGGAATTCTTGCACACTTGTGTTAATTTGATTCAAGATAAAGGCGTTGTACAAGAATTACAAGATTTAATCAAGCAACATGAACTAGGAAAAATAGACCCCTTACTGAATAGAGCAGTGCACCAAATTGGAAAAAGGAGAAGGACAAATAAAGAATTACACTTGAATGCTTAGATATGAGAGTATGAGATAGACTACGTGGTCCTCGACTTAGGGTCAAAAGTTAATGTCATGATGAAGCAGACTTGGGCACTGATGGGAAAACCCAAGCTGATATATTCCCCTATCAGGCTTTTCATGGCTAATTAGAAAGATATCATCCCATTTGGATGATTAGAGCATGTCCCAGTGGACATCGATGGAGTAAGAACCTTTGCAGATTTCGAGGTAATTGAAATTGCTGATGATAGCTGCCCTTACCCTGCATTGGTAGGAATTGATTGGGCCTTCGACAATTACATTGTTGTTGATTTAAAGAAAAGACACATGACATTTAATAAAGCTGGCCTTAGGGTCATTCTTCCTTTAGATCCATATGAAGGTCCACGATACATAGAACCTATCACAGAAGAGGACCACACATTTGAACTGGAAAACATCTACAAATTAATAGCCAGACAACAGGATTATATCAACCCTACAACTGATGGAAATCTGAGCTAGAAAAGTGACAACACATGTTCATATGACTCGGAAGAAGCACTGGAGAACTGGTAGAACAATATGTACGAATTATCTAAAAGAATATGTGCTAGGATAACCAGAGAAGTTCACTGGATTGGCACAATAGTGAGTAATCTACCCACATTTGATGGGATGAACCCCCTAGAGAACTTCTTATCAAAATTTGAGACAAGTGTACCAACACAACAGAGGTTGTCGGAAATGGATGAGGCCATGAAATCCACCCCAGCAAGATGGTGGGGGACACATAAAAGCAATATTACAAACTGGACCCAATGTTGAACTTTGATGACAACGCGGTTTTCAGCACAAGAAGGAAGCTACAAAGCATGGTACACAGGTCGAAGCTGCCCAAAGGAACATGTAGGAAGCTGTGAAGAGGCATGGAGTGACATTCCTAGAGAACAATGGGTCCACAGATTCATCAATACACTAGATACCACCCCAATTAACTGGTACCTTCAAGAAGAGTTGCGCCTTGTCACTTCAGAATGGGAAGGTATGATCCAGAATTTTATAACCACCTTTTTGTTTGACAGTGAATTTCCTTCTGTAGATCAAGCACTACAGATGATGAGACAAAAATTATTTGAGGAGGCATCTGGCCTCCCTTTGGAGAAAGAAGAGGATGAATGGATTGAACCCCTCCAGAAACTACAGACCTAATACAACATTAATGTTGACGAAGACAATGACCCAAGGAAGGTGAATATTGAAGAAACAGAAGGTCAGAGAGATGTGGAAGGACCAGGAGTTGAAGTACCATTCATTGGATAACCGTTAAAGATAAAGAAAGTCAATATCAGGATAGAGAAAACACCAAATATTGCCAATGTCAGAGATTACTGGGACACTGCTACCATTGACAAAATCACAGAATTATTGCATGAGTATCAGGACTTGTTCTCGACCAATTTCACTGATATGAAGGGAATCAAAGGAGCTATGGGAGAAATGAAAATACCTTTGAAACCAGACGCGAAGCTAGTCAAGCAAAGACCCTACAGATTGAACCCAAAATATAAGGGAAAAGTGAATATTGAGCTCGAAAGAATGCTAGAAGCATGGATTATTGAACCCGTCGAAGAGTCAGAGTGGATTATCCCCATGGCAGTGCAAGATAAAAAGACAAGTGAGATCAACATTTGCGTAGATCTCAGAAAGCTGAATGATGCTTGTCTACATGATCCTTTCCCTACACCTTTCACAGATGAAGTGTTGGATAACGTGGGAGGCCAAGAAGTATATTCTTTTATAGATGGGTTTTTAGGATACCATCAAATCCACATCGCCAAGGAGGACTGTCATAAGATTACATTTTCCATAGAGTGGGGATCCTACCAATATACAGTAATGCTATTTGGACTGAAGAATGCTCCAACCATCTTTTCCAGGGTGGTGGTTGAAGCATTCAAAGAATTTTTGCATAAGTTTTTAGAAGCATACTTTGATGACTGGACTGTTTTTTGTTTGTTGAAAAATCATATTGAATGTTTAAGGCTAATGATGGATAAATGTAGGTAGTGTAAAATTGCTTTGAATTTGAAGAAGTGCATATTCTTTTCACCATTTGGAGTATTATTAGGTCATATTGTATGCAAGCAAGGATTGTTGGTGGATCCATCCAAAATTGCAATTATAGTTGATTTACCACCACCTACATCATTCAAACAACTGCGCACTGTGCTAGGACATACTGTCTATTACAGGAAATTTATCAAAGAATATGCTCAGATTACTGCGCCAATGGAGAGGTTATTAAAGAAAGACTATCAGTTTGGTTGGACAAACGAATTCCAACAAAGATTTGACACACTGAAACAAAATATGGTGACTGTGCCCATTATAGTCTTTCCATACTAGAGCAAGGAATTTCATGTGCATGTTGATGCATCTTCTATTGCATTAGGAGCAGTACTGGCAAAACCTGGAGAAGGGGAAATTGATCATCCATTATCATTTTCTAGCAGAAATCTCTCCACAACTAAAATCAATTACACTACTACAGAGAGAGAGGGACTAGCCATGGTGTATGCATTACATAAATTCTGCCACTACTTGTTGGGAGGACAATTTAAAATTTTTACTGATCACTCCATGCTGAAATACCTAGTCAACAAGCCAGTGTTGGGGGGGAGAATATGCATATGGCTTCTCCTATTTCAAGAATATGATTTTGAGATCATAGTTAAGCTAGGAAGAATGAATAAGGGCCCAGAACACCTGTCAAGGTTGGAGCATGGAGAAGAAAATGCCAGTATGGAGGACACACTATCAGATGCACAAATTCTCGCCATGAGAAATATTGATGACCAATTCATAGACATAGTCCAGTTCCTGTCAACAGGAATAGCTCCAACTGAATACACAATTCCACAGAAGAAATAGCTAGTGGTGTGCACTAGATTTTTCACTGATAGCTGGTCAGATATATAAAATGGGACCTGATGAGATCCTAAGAAGATGTGTGATGGAGGAAGAATGCCCTATGATCCTCGAAGAAGCTCATGAAGGCATTGCAGGCAGACATTATGCAGGAATAGAAACTGCACAGAAGGTTCTACGAGATGGCCTTTGGTGGCCTATGTTACATAGAGATGCTAAAGAATATGCCAGAGCATGTGATGTATGCCAACAATTTGGAAAACCATCCCTAAGAAATGAGATGCCATTAGCACCACATATGACCTTACAAGCATTTTAAAAATGGGCCATTGACTTCATGGGACCTATAAACCCACCAGGAAAGTGCATAGGAGCAAGTTATATTATCATTATGATAGAATACCTGACTAGATGGGCCAAGGAAAGAACAGTCAAGGACTGTAGTGCAACTACAACTGCACATTTTATATTCGATGACACAATAACTAGGTTTGGATGCCCTAAGGTCCTTATGAGTGATCAAGGTACAAAATTCATCAATAAGACAGTTGAATTCCTAACTGAAGAATTTGTAGTCCACCATAAGAAGAGTACACCTTATCATCCACAAGAAAATGGAACGATTTAAGCATTCAACAAGATCTTGGAGACAAAATTGACAAAGATTTGTAGTGTGAACAGGGATGACTGGGATTTAAGAGTACCAACAATACTCTGGGCTTATAGAACCACTTGCAAGAAATTAACAATGCAAACCCCTTTCAAGTTGGTTTATGGTCTTGAAGATGTTGTCCCAATGGAGTACTTGGTACCAAGCTTAATAATTGTTGCATTTATAGACATGGATGATACTGGCACTATTCATGAGAGGCTATCATAGTTGGTCAAACTAGAAGAAGACAAATTCATTATAGGCTTCCATCAGCAAATTCAGAAGGAACGAGAAAAGGCCTATCATGACAGGCACATCAAGAATAAGATATTCAATCAAGGTGATTTAGTCCTTCTATATGAAAATAAGTTTATCAAACACCCTGGAAAGTTCATAACACATTGGCTCAGACCATATGAGATTGTCTATGTTACATAAGGAGGAGCTATGCAACTGAAGACATTGAAAGGAGACTAGAAGGAAGGCTTGATGAATGGGAGTCGGCTGAAGTTGTACTATGAAAACCAATTGCCTCACAGTTCTCAGTAGAATTAAGAAGACAAGGGTCCAGGTACCAGGTGCAGTTGAAACTGGGCAACAGACATAGAAAAGACAGTCTGCACAAGGATGGAAAGAAGGCATAAAGAAGAAAGCAAGGGCTGCACTGTGCAGTCGAAATTCGAAGAAAAACAAGAGGATCAGATCTCAGGTACCTTGGGATGAGTCATAGGTGAGTTTTGGGGGCCTGTTGGCCTTGGGTTATGGAAGGAAGTGAAGAACGAGGAAGAAAAGGTAAAAATCGAGCTTCGCAGAGACATAGTGGCTGTCACTAGGTCGAAGTGAGAAAAAGAACAGAGAAGATGGAGTGAAGTGCAGAAAAGCAAGATTGGATGAGGAGATCAAGGATGATAGATTAGGAAGGAATATGGATCGAGGATGACTCAGGAAGTGGAAAAAATCCATCATTAGATGCCTTGGAGCACCGCGAGATGGAGAAGGAAATACAGGCTGGCGAAGCCTGGAAAGAATGGGTCAAGTTGACCTAGGGTTGTAGACACCTAGGGTTTTGGTAATTAGGGTTTTAACACCTAGGTTTCGACCTAAGGCTGTCGGTAAGGGATTGTAATGTATAAATAGAGGTCGAGAGGACCTAGGTCGAGTCAATACTGTGGTTGAGCCTTGTTGTCGATTATTTCTCATTGGGAGAATATTGTATTAAGGGTGAGAGAAGTGCTGAGAGAGAGAGCCTTCTAGTATTGTAAGATATTCAGCTAGGTGTGAAGATCAAGTCCTACAGCTGGGTGTGCAGGAAGGGAGAGAGGAAGAGAGATAGAGAAGAGAAGATATGATGGCCAAAGAGCGCAGATCAGAACTGTAAGCTTTATCTGAATATATCATAAGCATAGTTTTGTGGATGTAGCCCTAGAGAGAGGGTGAACCACATACATCTATTGTTTTGTGTGTGATTGACACTTTGAGATCTGTTATTGTTATATTTTTATCTGCATTATTGTATTAGATCAGATCTATAGCTAGTGAATGGTAGATGCATGTATTAGATCATTATCTGCATTATTGTATTAGATAGATCTAGCTAGTGAATGGTAGATGCATGTTATGTTGTTGTTGTAATAAGAACCACTTGATATTCCCCTAGTTGTAGACATATCTGTCCTACAACCCCCTCATAGCTGCTTCGGGTCAGACTACATCTGCTTCGCAGGTGCTGCCGAAAGGGCCAGTATCTAGGGCTTGGTGGTGCGCTCTTGGAGATAAACCCTAGGTCTGCCCCTGTGCCAACAAAAACAAATAATTTAATTGTTTTAGTTTTGTGGTTAATTGTCACCTCCAACCAAGGGAAATTAGTCACTTCAGAGTTTTTGACCAATCAAAAAATAGAATTTTGAATATTTAAAAATATTTTTTTTTTTATTTATATATAAAATTCTCATTAAAAAATATTTATTAAAAACATTATAAAACCTTGTTAAAATTTTTGTAAATTTACAAAAGTCAAAATGATTTTGACTTGCAATCGATTGCTATATTCCTTGCTTTAGTAGTGACTAATAAGATACATAAACATTAACCCTAAGCTTATGTTAGGTATATATGTTGTTATTATATAAAGAAAACATTTGTACACATATGACCTTATTATAAAGATGTTATCTATGTCGTCATGATGTTGATCCTCTACACATATGATCACCTTATTATAAAGATGTTGACCTTATTATAAATATGTAGTTGGTCACTGTAAATAAACATATCATAATTGAAAGGAGTAGCTAAAATATAAAAAATTGACAACTTAATGTTTGGTATGGTGTAGGTAAGACAATTACTTGTCAGGACAAGGATTTGTCACAATGAACGAAAATGACAGGAAGCTTGCTCAGTTAAGAGTGGCATTAGAGGCGAGGGGTGATGGAAAATGTTATTTCCCTTGCTATGATTTCAGAGGCTTGCAAAATAGAAGACTTTTGATAACAACAACCCAAAGACATTGTAGGGAGAAGGGGCACACCGAAGGGGGTTATGAATATCGTCCCTTGGTAAGAGGATTCAATATTTAATGTATTATTTGTAATAATCAATATGTCATGAATTTTAGTAATATTTCTTATGGGTATTTTTATATTTTCTATACACACTAACTTTTCTACATTGTTTTTAAATATATAGACGATGCCCCCAAAATGTCGACCTCCAGAGAGTTATTTGCCAAGTACTAGCAAAAATACTACTTTACAGGGAGATGAACTTCGAGATCATAATATTGAAGTTGTTTATCAAGTTATTAATGATGATATGGATGGATATAACGTTAGTGATTCAAATCAGGAATATGAGATACATATATTGATCCAAGACACATTTGCTCCAATGGATGAGGACAACTAGGATGATAGTCATGATGTTGATCCTCTACTCGAGAAGTCACGTCAACCTCTTTATGAAGGCTCAACAACTAGTATTTTATCTTCTATATTGTTGTTGGTGAACCTAAAGGTTTTGAATGGTTTATCAAACACATATCTCACACAGATACTAAGGTATTTAATTTGTTAATTATTTATGCCTGCATGTTCACAAATACTTAAAAGGTTCAATTTTTTCCTATATTACTATTGTTTTCTAATTTGTAAATTAGTATATTGGATGATATATTGATGATTAATATTGTTTACATTAACTTATTGTTTATAATTTTGTAGATTGTTAGGTGATGTTCTATTACCAACGTCAAATATTTTTCCACGCACATATCGAGAAATATCCGTGATTATGAAAGAAATTGGAATGGACTATCAGGCTATTGATGCATGTCCTAATGATCATATCATATATTATGGACAATATGCATTAGAAAATGAATGCCCACAATGTCAAATAAGTAGATATCGAACCGATAAAACGTCAAATAAGGTGCCTCACAAAGTTCTTCATTATATTATGATAATTCCATGTTTCCAGCAGTTGTTTAGGTGCCAAAGTATAACACAGTTTATGGATTTCCATGCAAATAACAGAAGTCGAGACGATGTTCTTCGAATGCCTGCAGATGGTTCTGCACTGAGCTACATTGAAGAAAAGTGGCCATTTTTTTAAAGAAGAACCTCGTAATGTTAGACTTCCATTGGTTGTTGATGGTGTCAATCCATTTGGAGAGCTTCGTTCTACATACTCAGTGTGGCCTATTTTTGTTATTAACAATAACCTTCCTTGGATGTCGATCAAGAGAGAGCACACAATGTTGGCAATGATTGTTCCAGGTATTTAATTATCTTTTATTTTCTTTAAAGTATGAGAAAATATTTCATTTCTTTGTTTTGTGCATGGTAATTATTTCTTTTATATATCATGACATCTAGATAAGTATAATTAATCATGCAGTATGTTGAATCAATTAGGTAGGTACCGGGTTAAAGATATGAACGTACATATTGAGCCTCTCATCGATGAGTTGTTGAAGTTATGGGTTGGCATCACTATGTATGACATCTCTAGACCAATAGGGAAAAAATGGTTTCAATTCCATGGAATACTATCATGGACAATTCATGATGCTCTCGGGTTAACACATTTTTGTGGTATATTGTTATTTTATTTTGTGATTTAATATTATATATATTTATTGAAAAAATCATGCATTATTTTAAATTGTAACTCTAATTTGACGCTACATTTATTCATATATCTTGTAGGTCTTCAAACAAAGGGTAAATTTGCATGCCCAGTTTGTGGTCTGAGGATAAAATTGTGTCATTCAAGGAGTTTAGAAAAGGAAGTGTTTGATGAGTATAGGCACTTTCTGCGTAAGAACCATAGTTATCGAACTATAGACAAAGAAAAATTCAATGGTAAAGAAGAAAACAGAAAAAAAAAACCATGAAGAATGACACCTCGCCTATGGAAGTTGGAATATATTAGAAATTGTCAAGGTACACAAATTATTTATGTATGACCTATTATATAAATCTTTGGTTAATTTCATTAGTATTAATTTCATTTTGTCCCATTAATTAGCATTAATTTCAATTTGTTGATGTTTCATGAATGTCGTTGAGGCAAGAATGGGCTTCCACGAGGAATGAAAAGTTACCCGATGCAATTCAGTAGATTTCCATACTACGAGCACCTACAAATAGTTAATTTTTTTGATACAATGCATATCAGGAAGAACATAACATAATTGTTATGGCGAATATTAGATGGAAGGACTGACAAAGAGAGAATTGGAAATATTTGTTGTGACTTCTAGGAAGCTAATCACGCATTGCAAAGTGTTATTATTAATTCTAATGGTGATGATCATGAACAAAATACTAGTCTTCTTTGGTTATTGACAGAGAAACATAGCAATATTGTAAAAGAGATCATTCGAAAAATTAGGTTTCCGACGGGGTTTTCGTCGAACATACAAAATATCTTAACTAAAAAAGGTGATTTTGGTGGGGTTAAAACACATGACTGGCATACATTCATTAAGGTAATTAGTAGGTTATAATATATTTCCTTATTGGTACTCATTTTTTGGAAACAAATAATAATTATTTGTTTTTTGTTACAGTATGTTCTACCTTTATCTCTCCCAGACAACTTTGACAACAACATAAAACAAATTATTTATGTACTTGACAAACACATGAGGTAAGTATTGTTTTATAAGGAAAATGTACTTCTTATGTGATTTGTAGCGGAACTTATTGACATATTATCTTTTATCTGCAAATTTATGTATGCCTTGATATTATTTTATTGCATCGACATTTGTAGGTGGCTATCATCAAAAGAAATCCATAAAGAAGATATAAGGTATTGGAAGAGAGAAATTACCCGACTAATGTGTCAAATGTAACAGTATCTACCTCCATCATTTTTCAATGCACAAGAAAACTACCTCATACACCAAGTTGAGGAGATTGAATTATGTGGACCAGTACACACAAGGTCTATGTGGATGGTGGAGACGCAGTTGAAGTCACCATGGTGTATATTAGTCAATATCTACCTAAATTAGAGAAAAATGTGAATGTGCCTCGCATTTGGCATCTCGACTCCATCAACAAATTTGAAGGGGAGGTCCTATTGGGGAAAGGTAAAATGAGGACTGTGAAAGGTAATTATTAGATGTTGACGTAGGTTTAATATATGACACATCTACTAAATTATTCATTTATTAACAATAACTAATTAATGATATTAAATTGTTATGCTATCATATAGTTTCCCGAGAGTGTGATGCTTTAAATTTATGCATTGCAAACAACCTTGATTGGATGGAGCATTGGATAGAATAAACTGAAGAATACCTCGGTAGGTTATCATGGGAAGGGGTGAGTAAGATTATTAAAACAACGCATCGTCATAGAGATCAATTTATTGATCTTACATCAAGGGAAGTTGATTTAGCCTTTGTTTTAAAAGATAAACAGGCAAGTTAAATTTGTTACCCACATTTTCCTAGTT
>CBVK0100670060.1:0-16356 GCA_900067695.1 Picea abies
TTGGGACATCGTGCATATGGAAATGATAAATGTTTTCTCCTTCTCATAGCATAGCTTTCATAGAAATGAAAAGATTGCATCTTCATATCTTTGCATAATTTTCGAGTCGGTCAAAACACCATATTGTTCACGCCATTTTCCTCTTGAGTAACAACAGCCATAAAATAAAGCGCTTATAAAAATTGATTAGACATTTTTATCTTTTCTTGTAGCAAACCTACATTAGATTAGTTGTAGGGCTTTGGAATAGGTGTGAAAGATAACTTTCCAAAGTTGCAAACAAACATAGAATCTTGAGTTAGGGAGCGGTTAAATCCACTTATTACATTTTGTCCTGGGAAGCCCTTCTAACACAAGGGTCAATCACGAGGTCGCATTGAGACTGGAAGAGTTACTCACCCTTCTTTGTTGATCTTGGTGTAGAGATTGCACGTATTACGGGGGTCACTTGAAGGTATACCCACAATGATGAGTGGAAGCCTTTCAAGTTGATTTTGGGCTAGATACCTTGCCCTTGCGTGTGGATCGGACTGTCGACTGTTTCCCCAGGCATCATTATTGTTTGTGGTAACCTTAGTGGCCTATCTCTTTAGGGTCTTTACACAAGGTGACTGTGGAGAGGCAAGTCTTCACGGTACCTGGAATCGACGTTGGCCAAAATCACTCGGGCTCCTTGGAGGGTATACCCATGATTATGTGTGGGAGTTTGCACCAGGGTGTAAGTCCGTTAAGCAGGTCGTCAATGTAACTTTTCCACCCACTCTATCTTAGCCCCTTCTTACATTGTTCCCACGACGTTGGATTTCTTCACCAACTAGTGCGTTCATTGTGAGAAGGTTTTGTTTGCTTGCTTGTTTACTAGATTTTTAGCGTATACTGTTTGTTTTCCTTAGAGGACTCTAGATTGGATTTTTGTTTTAATGGCGTCAGTTCCCAAAATGACCAATGAAGGAACCTCTGCTCCAGGGGAACCTTTTATTTTTCCTTCTTATGGAAACATTGGTCCTCCTCACATCGCTACTTTAAGCCTTCCAGGTCTCACAATTGGATTGCCGGTGTGGTTGTTTTCCACTCAGGTAATTCCGAATGCAGTAAGTTCTTCGGTCGTAAGCACTTCCCCCCAAGAACATCAACCTCATGTTGATCCTTCACCATCTTCACCAGTAAGGTCTTCTTCACCTTCTTCGCTTGCAAGGACGCCTTCCATTTCATCTTCTTCGTTGAGTGAAAGTTCTGAAGCTAGTAACTCGATGAATAAGAAGAAGAAGAAAAGGAAGAATAAGAAGAAGAAAATTAAGCAAGGATCCAAACCTCCAACCACTATCAAACATGTTGGAAAACAACCAGTTACTGTTAATCGTGCTGGGAGTGTTGATGATGTCAAGATCACCCAAACAACCCGCAAGCCCAAGTACCCTTCCAGGCTTTGTAAGGGTAGCCATCTTCTTAAGGAATGCCCTGGTCTATCCAAGGTTATAGGAGCATGGTCTACACATCCTCGCCAACCTATGTCGTTAGCCTATGAACAACATGCTAATGACCTCCCGTCAACTAGTCACGATACCGTTGGGAAGAATAAAATTAGAGTCAAGTTACCATGTATGTTATGCAAAGGGAGTCATCTAACTCATCTTTGCCCTCATATGGACAAAGCCTCAAAATTACTGGAAGACATGATTGTTTCACAACCTCAACTTCCAGCTGCTTATCGTAAGCTTTCTCTCAACCCTCCAATAGTGGATGGAATGATTACTCTGGTCCCTTCACTGGTCAATCCGGTTGATCAAGTCGTCAATCTGGTCACGTCCTTAGTTGAACCAGTTGACAAAGTGGTTGATCCGATACCATCCTCGGTCAATCTTGTTCTCCCCTAAGAGACTGAAACTAAAGAGGTCGATCCGATCCTATCCTCGGTCGATCCCACTCTCCCATTAGAGAGTGTCACCCAAGTGGTTGATCTGTTTACACCTGTCGATCCCATTCTCCCCTTGGAGAATGAAACCCAAGTGGTCGATCTGATTTCTCCATCGGTCGATCCTTTTCTCCCGCTAGAGAGTAAACCCGATACTGCCCACGTTTTTCTCGTTGATACAGACTCTCCAGTGCCGAGGGGTATTCCTCCTTCTCCCGTGGAACCCCCTCCAAGTAATGAGGCCATCCTTTTTGATTGGGGTGTGCTAACTAGATCTCGTCTTCCCTCTTACATTCCTTTCCAGATTATAGTACAAGTTTGTGGTCAAGATGTTCCTCAGACACTGATAGATGAAGGTTCATCTGTTAGTATTTTGTCCTCTTTTGCTTGGTAATCTTTGGGTTGTCCTCCACTTGCACCGGTTATGCAGAATCTATTAGCTTTTTATAGAAGAACTAGTCAACCTTTAGGGATCCTGTTACCCATGATTTTGGTCATCATGATGATGTATTGATGATGGTGTACTCAGGATCTTCATAAGAACTTTCTCCTGAGAAAAAAATATTTTCATCTCTTCCAGAAAACTCATTTTTGAAGACTGTTCGCAGGCTGCTAGTATATTTTCTCATGAGAATGCATGATTCTCGCAGGCTACCTTAAGCCAGGGTGTGAGAAGTTCGCACTGTGTTGAACTTCTAGGGTGAGAACTCTTTCTAAAGCAAGGAAAAAGATGAATTCTCGATGCTTCTAGAGGGAATCTTCTAGAAGGATGAGATGGCATTCGAATGGTTATCCTAGTACTGGATATATTTTGGGATCATTGATGGCATTCGAATGGTTATCCTAGTACTGGATATATTTTGGGATCATTCTTATCCAAGTAACTAATTCATTCTCTCCTATATATTGAGGGAATTCTCATGGAAAAGGTTAAGCAAACAAGGTTAAGCAAAATTCATTGGAGAATTAGTGAAAGAATTGTGTGAAGGATTGAAGCTTGAACAACAGGCTAGGAAACTCCAGCAAGGACATCATAAGGGTTTTGATCTTCTTCATGCAAGTGAGCAAGTGTGTGTGTCGGAGCCAAGGGCCATCGAAAGGAAGTTTGCGACATCAAGGCTCAGGTTGTAATCTTTACTTTCCATCAATATGATACAGTAATATGTCCCTTTCCCATACAGCTATTTCCACTTTATTGTATAATTCCTTGATCATATACATAGATTGACTGTTGAATAGATTGTGCTTTCTTCACTTTGGTTGGTTTGTGTTTTCTTGGTCTTGACTACACGAGAGCACTGGAGCGAAGCGGGAGCAACAAAGACCATAGGAAGCGATAATAAGGTATGTCATTTGTTCTTTCCTCCTATTTAATTCAATGGTCAAAATCTAGGGAAAGAGTCATGTTTTGTCTTGCTTTGTTCTAGATCTAGGTGGATCTAGGGAGATCGGTTAGTGTCCGCACCTACGGATTTATCCAATAACAAAATTGGCAACTCCACTAGGGATTCAATCCCATTTTCTTTTTGTCTTTTGGTGTTTTTCTGTGGCCATTTTCTCTGGTTTTACTTTTCTCCTGTCCTATCAATCTCTGAGTTTTCAGGATATCCTAATAGACCTTCTGGGTCCAGAAGCCTTTTTCAATTTTGCTTCATTTTTCAAATTTTTGATTATGTTCAGACATTCTCGCACTGCACTTCATTGCAGCCTGCGAGAACTGGTAGAGTTCGCACTCTGCCTTTAGGTTTCAGTGCGAGGTTATCGCACCCTGCTCAAGGGTCACCTGCGAGAATCAGTGATTCTCACACTGTGTAATACTGCCTGCCTACGAACACAATTTTTCAAAATTTTGAATTTGAATTTTGGTCTTTCCAACTGCCCAGATCAGTTTGCTTACCTCTTATGAGTTTCTTGGACCATTGATTGATGTATTTCTTGTCTTCGTTTGCATGCGTGAACAGTCTTAGGATTTCAAGGTTTTTTTTTGTCCTTTGTGTCTTGACTTTCGTTTCTTGACTTTTCTTGGCAAAACCATTCTCTCTGAATTCAGATTCTGAGTGTGTTTGATTAGTCGAGAACCAGTGATTGGTTGAAAGTTGAGTACTTGGTTTTTCTCTTTTTCTTATTGGTTTGAAAGATCATTTTCTTGTGTAATTGAGAAGACTACTTTGGTTTGCTCTTTATTTTTTCTTTCATTGAAAGAGTTGATTGGGTTTGTCATTGCTTGTTCATTTGGTTTTTGATTTTCTGTACTCTCGTTGTAATAGTGTGGGTCCTTTTTGAAAAGTGAACAAAAGGTTCTTCTTTCAAAAATTCTTTTCATTTTAGAAAACTTTGAAAATCAAATTATTGATATTGTTGAAGTATTTGAAAAAGACACAATAGAGCATTGTCATTTGATAAGTGATTGTTTGTGTTTGAATTTTAAAGGAAATTTTGCATTGTAGTTCAAGGTTGATCTGGAACACTTTTTCTCTCTCCCATACATAGGATTCATTGAACGAAAAGTGATACATTTCATTCTCGTCCTTGCATTATTGGGTCAGAGTCATACAACATAAGTTTCACCTCCGTTTCCTTTGAGTAAACAACAACTCTTAATAACATTGCGTAATCACAAAATTTATCTAGTAACTCTTTTATAGGGCTCTATTACACCAACATTTAGCTAGGCTAGTGCTTTGGAGTAGGAAGAGAGATACACTCTCCAAAAGCACAAAACACACAATAGCATCTTGTGTTAGGGAGTGTTAAATTCCATTTGCAACATCTTGTCCTGGGAAGCCCTTCTCACACAAGGGTCAAACACTAGGTCGCATCGATATTGGCAGAGTTACTTGCCCTGCTTTGTTGATATCAGTGTAGAGATTGCACGTATTACAGGGATCACTCGGAGGTATACCCACAATGATGCGTGGAAGCCTTTTGAGTTTATTGCGGGCTAGATACCTTGCCCTTGTGTGTGGATTGGACTGTCGACTGTTCCCCCAGGTTTTATTGTTGTTGGTGGTGACCTTAGTGGCCTATCTTTCTAGGTTCTTACCCAAGGTGACTATGGAGGGGAAAGTCTTCACGGTACCTGGAATTGACGTTGAACAAACTCACTCGGGCTCCCTGGAGGGTATACCCACGATTATGTGTGGGAGCTTGCACCAGGGTGTAAGTCCGTTAAGCAGGTCGTCAGCGTAACTTTTCCACCATAGCCCCGCCACTTCTCGTCTCCTTGTTGCGACGTTGGATTTCATCACCAACTAGTGGCTTTGAAATTAGAAGGTCTTGTTTTCCTGGTGATTGCTTCCTAGATTTTGTTTACTAGCGCGTGTTGTTTGTTTCTCGAAGTTGACCATAGGATTTTCTTCACGAAGTTTGTCAGTCATTCACAATAGCTCCTCCACGTCATTCACGTAGAATGCAAGGTTTATCTCCAGAGCATCTGGATCGTTCTCAACCCTTGCCTATAGGTACACCTGAGGGCTCTCCTCGACAAAGTGAAGCCACAGTCGTCACCACACCACAAGTGGAATGAACTGACTCTCTAGAACCTTTCCGAATTACCAATACTCGAGAGGATTTTCGACTTCACCCTAGTTCCGAGCGACCTTTTATGCGACTGAATTCTTCTGGAGACTTAGTTGTTACATATTTTGGGTCACCCGTTGGGCCTTTTCCTGGCGTAGAAGGCCAAGATCCTTTTTGGTCTGAAGGTGATTTCCGTAGGAACCTTTTTGGTCCTGGTTTGCCTGTGGTCTCCGAAATCAACCCTCCAGTTTTTTCTGAGACAGAGACTGTACCGTTGAATACCACTTATCACTTTACTCTCCCTGCTGAGATGGCCCAGCTCACGAATACTACGAGTGTCCAAACCGGGTTCACTATCGCTGGTCTTTCTCCTATAAACACCCAGCGAACGCCCGATGTCACTCCGACACTACCACCCGGATACCATGAGTTGAATGCTTCTATTCCAACACCTCTGCAAACCCCATCCGGTACTCCTGGTGGTCCTTCTTTTCCTGGGAACCCTATTCCCAGTTTTATTCCGACACTCCCTCAATTTCCTTCTGGCGATCCTAATCCTAATGGCACTATCCCTTCCATTACACCAAACTTGCAGATTCCTGTTGGTGGACACAGTGATATGATTCCACTTCCTTTTACCGGACACATTCCCATTACTACACAACCTTCGATTGGGACACAACTTCGGGTTGGAACTCCGCCTACGGTAGGGGGACCGACCCCACCTTTTGGAAAAAATATACCTCCCTCTTTGGCCCAGTATTGGAATCAGATGATACAAAATTATTCTTGAATGACTGGGGGGCAGCAGTTGCCTATCCCTACTATAGGCCAACCATATCTAGGTGTACCCAATCCTATTTGGGGTATGAATGCTCAAACTCATGTCCCTGCTCAAGGTTACAATCCCTCGAGCTACTATCCTCTCCAACCACCATTGAATCTGCCTAGGTCTTCCCATTATGCGCAGACTGCGTACGGTCCTACTGGTTTGTCGACAGGGCTTCCACCCCAAAGCCACCAGTACCCGCAGGTGAATCGACAGTTACCTTTTCTTGCTACTTTGGATTTGCCAGATTTGTCTAGGATTTTAAATGATCCTATTCGTCACTCTCCCCAATGGCTTGTTATTCCATCCAAGCTTCCATCGGACATTCCTAAATTCGACGACAAAGCGGGAGAGGACCCAAACAATCACGTTATAACTTTTCACCTATGGTGCTCATCCAATTCATTGATGGATGACTCTATTCATTTACGTCTTTTTCAACGAACCCTTACAGGTTCTGCTGCGAAGTGGTATATTGAATTGCCACGAGGTTTCTTCTCTGATTTCAACACCCTAGCTATGGCTTTCCTTACGCATTACCAGTTACCAATCCGTTATGATACAGGGGCTAAGATTTTGAGTTCCTTCAAATAGAACAAAGGCACTCATATATATGATCACATCCATGAGTGGCGAAGGAGATGATGTCTCATTAAACTTGAGCTCCCTGATCAGTTACTGGCAAAATGGTTTACAAAATCATTTGTGAACGAAATCGGTAAGGAGATTACAATGGGTGGCGTAGTCACGGAAGAGAAGGCTATAAGTCGTGCTCAATATATTGATCTCATTTATTCACAAACAAGAACTCTTTATGATTTACTACCTGATTTACCTCGTCCTAATGCTTCTAGCACTTCAACTACTATAGCTGCCTAGCATGCAGCTGACGGTGTGATTTTTACTGCCCAAGCCCAATCGCATTCTGTTTCAAGCACAAACCCTAAGTCTACTTCTTCTAATGTTCAAAATGCTTCGTCTCTTGTCAGTCCCACTGGAAAAACTTCTGAGGTAAATGTTGTCTAATCTACCCCAGCCGGTAAAAACAAATCTAAAAAGGGGAGAGGCAAGAATAAGGAGGACAAAAATAATCCTCAAGTAGAGCAACCTAAAACTGCCCCTGTTGATGACCGGGATAAGTGCAAACCCCGATACCCTTGCCTTATCTATGGTGATGATCACTACATGAAGGATTGTCCACGACGTGCCGAGGTCACTAAATTCCTTCAGGGAACCCCGAAACCCCCTGCACCGACCGTCTTGTCTCAACCCTTCTCGTCTCAACAACAAGCTCAGTTGGTTATCCATGACCAACCATCCTCTTCTACTACATCATATGTTTTGATGTGTACTGGTGATTCTAAGCAGAACAACGTTGCACTCACAACTCGCGCCAAAGATTATTCTCCATCTACAGAGAAGGTTGACGATTTACCTCCTGCTTTGGTACAACCCTCTCCAGCGACTCCACCTACCAACGGTCCTCTTCATCTCTTACGACCGAGCCTCGACACAGTTCTATGACCCCCCCCAAAGGGTGTCATTCGGAAATTGGCTTTCAATCCTCATGCATGTGCGGTCCAGAACTACAGTATTGTTGAAGATCTGGCCCAGGTACCTTCAACAATGTCAGCCCTTGAAGTCCTTCAGTCTTGTCCTGCACAATGGAAGGCACTATTGAAAGCTATAGGTAGAATTGACCCAACAGATAGGAATTTAATAGTCTTTGACTTGGCAGATCACATTCCAAGGTTACCCACTCAACTCGTGTTTCAAATACAAGTTGTTGTCTTTGACAAGAACATTTGCCGAACTCTTATAGACGAGGGTGCCTCGACGTGTGTAATGTCTTTTGCTTCCTAGAAAGCCATTGGCTCTCCTCCCTTGAACGAATCAAAAAATACTCTTAAAGCCTTCAATGGCTCTGGTTTTAATCCTTACGGTGTTCTCCCTTCGTTGCCTATCATGTTAGAAGGTAAAACGGTCCAAGTTGAAGTGGAAGTCTTTGACGCTCCCCTTGATTATAATCTTCTGCTTGGCCGCAACTGGATCGATTCCATGCGCACCATTGTGTCAACACTTTTTTGTGTAGTACGTTTCCCTCATTAAGGAAAGGTTGTTACCGTTGACCAACTTGCCTTCTTCAATTCCGATACTTGTACTGGCAACATGTCATTTATTGCTAAAACCCCACCGGGTCATGAGAACGTCGGTGTCGGCCTTTTAAAGGACTCCTCATTAATGGGTACTTTCCCCATTCCACCGCCTGATGTTCCACGCTCGTCAGTTGCTTCTATCAACATGATTTCCATCGTGCCTCACGAATTTCCTGCATCTTCCGACCCTTGGAGAGTCCCTAACCTTGGAGATCATTTTCGTTTCGGCGACGCAATGCCATTAAGTCCAGTTGAATCCACCTATCAGGCCATTCAATCGACAACACCTTCTACCCCCTCTCTTGATGAGTTGTCTCCCGATCCTTTTTGTGCTATTTTTCCCACTGACGAGATGATCATGTCCATCATGGAGGACACCCCTTGGGATGATGGGCATCATCATTCCATACTCTTTCTGGAACAACACACTCTTGAGAACTACCAATGGATCTCGACTCTGTCAACCGTTGTTGTTATTTTGACATTTCCCGCGACTACACACGATGTGTTTGCTGAAGGGAACTTAAGTAATATCTCGCCCGCGATTCCCATTGACATATCCATAAAACCTAGGATTGTTGAAAATGTCCACATTGGAGCTTCGTGTTCTTCCGATGAAATCGTCACCTATACATATCTTTTCAAAGAATTTTGTGACATCTTTGCCTGGAGTTACGAAGAGATGCCAGGTATCGACCTTGCAATTGTTGTACATGAAATAAAGACATACCCCGGCGCTAAACCCGTCCGACAACGCCTTCGTCCAGTTCACCCACATAAAGCGGTTTCTATCAAGCTCGAAGTTGAAAAACTTTTGAAAGCCGACTTTATTTATCTAGTGGCTCTTACAGAATGGGTTTCCAATCTTGTCCCGATTGATAAGAAAGGCGACAGTATTCGTGTATGTGTTGATTATAGGGATATTAATAAAGCTTGTCCCAAAGACAACTTTCCTACCCCCTTTGTTGATCAGATTGTCGATGATTGCGCCGGAAGTGAAATTTTCTCTCTCATGGATGGTTTCTCCGGCTATAATCAAATTAACATTGCTCCCAAGGATCAACATAAAACTACCTTTATTTGTCCTTGGGGTACTTTTGCCTATCGGAAACTCCCTTTCGGACTTAATAATGCGGGTGCAACTTTTCAACTCGCTATGTCTTATTCTTTTCATGATATAAATCATATCATTCAACCCTATTTGGATGATTTACCAGCTCATTCTATTCACAGAGTCGATCACCCTACCCACCTCCGATCCATTTTCATTCGTTGTCGATTCTATCGTATACGTTTAAATTCTCATAAGTGTGTTTTTTGCGTAGAATCCGACCGCCTTCTAGGTTTTCTCGTTTCGCGTCAAGGGATCCGGGTGGATCCTATTAAGGTTGAGGCGATCCTTAATCTCCCTCCTCCTTCTACACTGCGCTAGTTGCAAAGTTTGCAGGGGAAAGCAAACTTTCTTCATCGTTTTATCCCTAATTACGCCAAGATCACTCGTGGTTTTACGCGGCTACTAAAGAAAGATTCAGAGTTCGTCTGGGATACCATTGCCAACAATGCTTTTGAAGCTTTGAAGTTGTCCCTAACGCGAGCTCCACTTCTCTTTCCTCCCGATTACAGTCACGATTATATCCTTTATCTTGCTGCCTCGGAGTACACTATTGGCATGGTTCTCGTCCAAGAGGATGATGCGCACGGCAAACATGTTATTTACTACTTGAGTCGGAGTCTCACACCAACTGAAATCAAGTATCAAATTGTCGAAAAATTGGCCTTGGCTGCTGTTCAAGCCGTCCAACGATTCTGGAATTATATCCTCTCACGTAAGACTATGGTGATTTCCCATTGCAACCCTATGCAACATATTTTGACATGTCAATTGCGAGGGGGAAAATACTCCAAATGGATTGTGATACTCCAGGCGTTTGACTTGGAATTCGATCGCGCCAAGTCTAAGAAGTCCTTAGTTTTTGCTGAGTTGATATGCGATTTTCCTCACTCTGCAACGGAAAATGTAGTAGTTGATTCATTACCCGATGAATCTCTTTTCCTTATTAGCATTGATGATATTTGGCATGGGGATATCATTATATATCTCCAAACCCAGAATTTCCGGCCTACTTTGCCTAGAACTGAACGACGTCGCATACGCTATCAAGCTTGTCAATACATTATCCTCGGGGATACTCTTTACCGTCGGGGAATTGACTCTATTTTTCGACGTTGTCTAACGTTCGACGAAGCCGAGAAAGATTTGAATGACTACCATTCCGGAGCATGTGGTGGTCATATGTCTGGGTATGCTACTGCCCAAAAGATCTTACGCGCAGGGTATTATTTCATGACATGTCAGCCTCACTCGGCCGAGGGGCATGGTTACATCATTGTAGCCATTGATTACTTTATGAAATGGGCCGAGGCGATGTCAACATTTGACAACACTGGAAAGACCACAACCTTATTTCTTTTTAATCACGTCATAGCTCGTTTTGGTGTTCCCCAAGCTATCGTCACTGATCACGGTAGCCACTTTAGGAATTTTATGATGTCTGAACTTACGGAAACATTGGGTCTTCGCCATGATAACTCAACGCCCTATTATCCACAAGCCAATGGCCAAGTCAAAGCTATCAACAAAGTTCTCATAACTATGCTTTGACGGATGATAGGAATTCATAAAACAAGTTGGTACACAATGTTGTTTTCGGCATTGTGGGCGTACCGAACATCTGTCAAATCCGCTACTGGGTTTATACCTTTTTGGTTAGTCTATGGTGTGGAAGCCATTCTTCCTATAGAATGCGAGATACCCTCTCTGAAACTAGCTGTTGAACTCCTACCCAACACTTTTGCTGAAGAAGAACGTCTATTGTATCTTATGGGATTAGATGAAACTCGACGTGACGCCACTTTAGTAATAGAAGCCCAGAAAAAATGTGTCAAGGCCCAATATGACAAGCATGTCAAGCCTCGCGTTTTCTCCGAAGGTGATCTTGTTCTTCTCTATGAACAGGATTGAGATGTGTTAGGAGTTGGAAAATTCGAACCCATGTGGCGAGGTCCTTATATTGTTTGCCGAGTTTTGGAAAAGGGAGCATATGAGTTGGTCGATTACGATGGTATCCCTTTGAGTGAACCCAGGAATGGGTTGTACTTGAAGAAGTACTATGCATAAATCATCTGTGCACAAGTACTTGTATGATTAATGTATCATACTTTTTGTGTGTTACTATAGTTTGCTTTGGTCATTATCTAGTCTCTGCCCTTATGTGACGTTGTGTTTGATTTCCAGATGTCGGAGTTTTTGCTACTCTATATTGGCTTCGCTGATGGTGCTATCCGTAGTATTTGGAACCTTGCTTCCACTGCGTGGGAAATCTATGCTCCAAAAAACAAACTTGTATCTTTACGAGGTGTGTGCCTCGACCGTGTGACCAACAACATTGCAGAGTATAGCGCTGTTATTGAATTATTGGTTGATGCTATCTCACTCAGAATTCGTCATTTGGTTGTGCGACTTGACTCGCAGCTTGTAGTACTGTAGTTAAGTAATATCTATGCTATTCGAAGTCCTACATTATTATGGGTTTATTTGCGAATTCGCCTCTTGGAACGTTATTTTGATCACATTGAATATCAACATATTCCTAGATGTCTAAATACATTAACAGATGCATTGGCTAATTATGTATTGGACATACATTTGAATCATTTATAAGTCATACACAACAAAATTCACATAATGTAAAGTAAACCAGTAGAAGCCGTCTGTATATATAACGATCAAAAGAGTTTTTTTACAAAAGTTTGTCCGAAGACCAAAATGTCAAAAATTGAAGCTTATAGCTTCCACAAAGTGACGTCATGGATGACGTTCACGGTAACAAACGACTGCCCTAGCAACCCTATGGAGAAGTAGACTCATAGATGCTGATACCCCTACAGTATGACGCTGATCGCGTCGTGGAACCTCTTCCAGAGTCATGTCTGGAATGTCTGCAGTCAAGCCGTCTAAATTCTGTTCCACCACCTGATAATCCTCAACATAATGTGGTGCTGCCACTACCTCTCCTCACCGCTGGATGGGAGAAGTGCCGGGAGGTCTATAAGGTCCAACATCTGTGTTATCAACAAACGATTTTGTATTAGTCTTTGGACAAACATATAAAACACAAACATTTGAATATGATAAAAAATTCAAAAACATTTAAAAAGAGAAAATGTGTGTACTTCTTACCAAGGTCACCCTACTAAGCATCCTCTGGTAATACCAAATCCGGATCTCCTCGGAAATCCAGCCCAGCATAAGCGTAGTCATAAACCATCAACATCTGTGGTTGAATCCAATCAAAGAAAGTATCATCATATTTGATGATTGGTCCTGCTACGTGTCGGGCCATGAGCCAACACCATCTCCGCATACGCGAATCCCTGGGAGCCGGTAAATTCCACTCCACCTATAGCCTCAGTAATGGGACCCGCTCAAGGAAGAAGGATACCAGCAAAGATCCGTACCCGAATTGTTTCAGGTCACCTCGCCTACATTTGGTCAATTGCGTTTTTATACTGCGCAACACAACATCTGCCTAGTTGAACACTCGAGGCTCAGTACACTCAATAACATACTGGAAGTAGCTCTGTAATGCCATATGAGGAGTAGAACTCCCAGCCATCCGAGCTATAGTGAAAAGGATAGTACGGAGGGTCAAGTCTCGTACCCACCAGATAGCCACTTTTCCTTTCTTTCTCTCAGCCTCAGGGACGCAGTGTAAATTGTAGTACTCACTCATATTTAGCCCACCACCTCTACTACCTGTCAGGCTCACACAGTACCCCCGCCATGACAAACCAGTCAAAAAGTAAATGTCCTCAATGTCTAAGGACAGTGTGTGGACCCCCACACGAAACACCTGCTGATCCGGGTCCCACATACGCACTAGGTACTCTAATAGTCTGACTTGGGCCCTCATGCCCAGGATGCGAAAGTACTTCAAGAACCCACAGTCTCTCAAAGAAGCTATGGTAGGTGGATGATTTTCGGCCATTGCATTGTCCTCTTCATGTTCCCTTTCACACCACTCAAGCACCATGTTTATGGCCAATTATCTGCATAAGGAACATAATAAGAAAATTAATAACTTTTTTCATGCTTTGGATCTTTTACATTGGGTAAAAATTTAAATTTTTTTTTAGCTTTGCGGTTCTCGCAGGTTCCCTGTGTGGACAGTGCGAGAACCTCGCAGGTGGATTTAGGCTCACCTGTGAGAACACCTCATTCTCGCAGGCCCCGTATAGCCTGCCTGTGAGAATGGCAACGCGCATATAGGGCTTAAAAAATCAACTTAAAATTGAGAATTTAACCAATGAAATTACAAATTTAAACCATGAAAATGTCAAGGACGAAGAGCTTACCTTAATGTCGCAGACGGCTCGCTGAATGGTCTTTCGTAGCTCCCGCAAATTGACGCCAAACTTGGAGGGTAAAAGAGGGGTTTTTTGAGCTCAATAGTGAAAATGTAACAATGGTGTGGTAAAAAGAGTATTTACTCCTTTTATTTACTTTTACTATATCATTTTGGTTTTTTATGATTATTTATCGATTAAACCCTAATCACTAATGTCATGTTGAGTGTAATTCTTGCAGGTGTGATGACTTTGATGATTAAATACAGGGCTACAGACATGTTTTTCTTTGTTATCACGTGTTTTTGATTGTTTTTTATGGTTTTTATATAAAAACCTCGAGCGTGGTCTTTGTCCGTTCTTGCGGTCGTAAATGCATGAGAACGTGATCGAGCATACTTTTATCATTTTTTCGGGCTCAACAAGGTTATACGAAAAAGGAACTCCCCTGGAGTCCTTTTTAAGCTCTTTTCAGACTCTCTAAACATGAAAAGATCGCCAAGCGACCTTTCTATTTTCACGCTCTCTAAAGTATTTGAAGTACGTGTCTGGTGAGCGATAATTTATCTCTTTTTCGGTTTGATTCCGACTATTTTACGAAAAAGGAATTGAGAGAGTTCTCTTTTAAGTCTTTTTCCAAACTCTATAATCTTGAAAAACCTTCGAGTTTTCTATCTCTTGACTCGTTAAACAAACATTGACAGACCCTTGATGGGACCGAACCACTCCTTCTTAGGGTTCATTAAACATACTCTGAGGGACTCATCCGAAGGATGAGCTTACATCAACAAGAATAAAGAGGTACTCGCTAGAAATGGTGGGGGAAAATTTGGGAAAATGATATGTTTTCATCTTCGTATTGATTGGCAATAAGTGTCGCTCTTGAACATGACACCCCTTATTCATCATTTGAAGCCGGTTTGGGAAATCCATTTTTCTCTCATTCGATTGATTACAATGTCATTCCCTGTGTTGTGTTTGCGTCAATGCTGCCAAATCATTGGTCGTGTCGTTCATATGTTCAAGAGAAGTCCATTTAAAACCTATATTGAGTCGACCATCTGCAGTTATCCATTCTCTCCATGTCGGCCTTCCCTGTGTCCAGCCCAAATCACATCATAATCTGTTTCACCTTCCAAATATGTTACTCATTTCATGTCATTGATGGGGTATACATCAAGGCCCTCCTATGACGAGTTTTGTTCCATCGGCTTCAGCTCATTATCCAGAATCCAGACTTAGAAATTATTTGGTACCTTGGAGCTTGCATGCCTCAATGGCAGTTTTCCTCGCTTCCGACAGTGGGTTTACATCATTGACCCCTGATCGAAAGATTCCATCGGCTGTTTGACTTCAAATCATTTATTCACACTCGATGGATTGTACTATGGTACCTTGGGAGTCATTGACATCAATGGTGATTTCCCTCGCACTTGTTAATGGTTTCATCAACGACCGATAATCAAGTGGTTTCTACCATGTTCGACTTCAACACATGTAATCACATGGTTAGATTCGTACTTTGGACGACGAGATTGAAGACCCTGGATATCATCTTTGTGATCCAAGTTGCGATGGAGTATGTATAATTTGTGACACATAGATCCACTGTGTATGCCTCGTGGCTATGTCGTCTTGATTTGAAATTTTTCGCATAGATCCACAGTGTATTCCGGGTGGCTATGCTATATTTTGACAGCATGGATCCACAGTGTATGATTGGTGGCCATGACCCAGGTCTACAATGTTATCCATATATGATCTGAGTATGGGAATTCCTACCTCGGAATTGATATATATGATGTTCTACAGATGCTTGGTTGTTTGCAGGTTTCTAATTAGATGTGCTCCTGGTTCTCGACACACACATGCAACTTACAAAGTCTATCGGCTGTCACTGGTTCCAACCTCATACTTTGGGGGGCATTCTGTTACCTATGATTTTGGTCATCATGATGATGTATTGGTGATGTTGTACTCAGGCTCTTCATAAGAACTTTCTCCTGAGAAAAAGTTATTTTCATCTCTTCCAGAAAACTCATTTTTGAAGACTGTTCGCAGGCTGCTAGTATATTTGCCTGCGAGAATGCATGATTCTCGTAGGCTACCTTAAGCCAGGGTGCGAGAAGTTCGCACTGTGTTGAACTGCTAGTGTGCGAACTCTTTCTAAAGAAAGGAAAAAGATGAATTCTCGATGCTTCTAGAAGGGAATCTTCTAGAAGGATGAGATGGCATTCGAATGGTTATCCTAGTACTGGATTCCTTGATATTTTGGGATCATACTTATCCAAGTAACTAATTCATTCTCTCCTATATATTGAGGGAATTCTCATGGAAAAGGTTAAGCAAACAACAGGCTTGAAATAATTGTGTGAAGGATTGAAGCTTGAACAACAGGCTAGGAAACTCCAGCAAGGATATCATAAGGGTTTTGATCTTCTTCATGCAAGTGAGCAAGTGTGTGTGTCGGAGCCAAGGGCCATCGAAAGGAAGTTTGCGACATCAAGGCTCAGGTTGTAATCTTTACTTTCCAT
>CBVK0100670061.1:0-16356 GCA_900067695.1 Picea abies
GGGGGGGAAGGAAGACCTAGGCAAAAAGGATTGTTTGGATATATATCATATGTGAGGAAGTAAGACGCTACCTAGTATGCTGGGGAGAAAAGAGACTATGGATTTTGTTCTTCTTGTTGTTATGAACACTATTGATTGAGTGTGAGGCAAGAGGAATCTGCTAGAGTTGAAGGAGTTTGTTGAGGATGATTTTTCCATGTTCACCCTCATGGATTCATGGTTAGGATAGGGGGTGAACTGGGCAAGTGATTTGGCTGCCCAGTTCTATGGATGGGAGGAACGTGGTTGTTCCCTTTGTCTTCCCGCGAGTTGGTTCAGATATGTTACTCTACTCCTTCTCTGTCTGAATGATTTTCTATCTAATATCTTGTACTTGTTAGATATGAAATGAAATAACTTTCATTTTTCCATTTTAATGGTCGTATAGCTGATGTAAGATACTTACTGTATCTAAATTTAATTATTTCTATCTCTGTGGGATGGATTAGTTCCAGATGTAGAAAAATTACTAAAGTCTGTATGTACACAATAACCTGAGCGAAAAACTGTTTAGTTATACGCATTTGTGAAGTCAAACCTCTGAACATAATAGTTAGACATTAATTCTGGAGTAACTCTTGATGACTAAATTTGAATCTGTTCGAATGTTAGAAATTAATTGAATGTCTTCTGAGGACAATCGAATGGATTTATGTGACCAAAGTATAAAATTTCTGTAGTTGGGTTTCTGTTATAACAAAGGTAATTCCTGTACATCGCAATTTCTAGTGTAAGATATCTAGGCATGAACATATTGAATCTATATATATAAATATATGTTTAGAGTAAGTTTATTTGTTGTAAAACAACTTCAGATTCATAAATGAAAATCAGACACTATCTACCACTTCGTGTAAATTTAAGCCACTCTGAGTCAATACAATTCCACCGTAGATCTGTAACAAATATATTGCTAATTACTATGGGTAGGCATGATAATGAAGTACAGAATATATCGTCTACACAAACAAATGTGTATATGCAATTATATGTATGTATGTATTCATAAGAAGTTCCTCCTATACTATGAATATGATAAATATTTGATGGACACACAATCCTTGACTATAATTTAAAGAAATAAGAGTTGGAATACTCTAGTTAAAGCAACAACCATTATACTTCATCCAATTCAAAGTGAACAGAGTAGGAAAAAGATACCAGTGAAGCCATCATTAAAGTATGGTAAACCTATTTTCCTTTCTATAACAAGTTAGGCCAATGTTTTAGAACAGAGTCGAGTAGCATAAATGGTAAGTACCGTGTTCAAATTTTAAAGGACATAAATACTTTGCCACAGATTATCATTCTGAGTAAATTCGACCAGGATTGTCTTTCTAACCCTTCAAGGAGAGAAGTATATTACATAATGGCCAGAATATGTATTCAATTACAGACTCAATACTCATATAGAAAAACTAGCGTAACACCATTAATGGAAGAACAACCTCAAGGGTTTACTCCAACGAACGATACATTAGACTCAAACTAGTTACAACAGAGTTGGTTAAATCATGATCTCCTTAAACAATGATATAACCTGTAGAGTTAGTCGAGATGTGAGAGGGTTCAGAACCTGAATACCTTTTGCGCTAGAGGCAGTGATGGGTATCCGAGATTTGCATGGACAGAGACGCTACAAGAAATCAATCCTTGTAAACATTAGCCTTTATTCAAAAGATAAGTATCCAAGAAAAGTAAATTTCCATAAAACTATAAAAAAATTAAACCGATGATTCCCTTTCAGAAAGATACTTATCTTGTTGAGACACAGGTTCAAATTCTTTGCCCCTTCACCTGCTGTCTATTTAGACGTTCGGACCAAGGGAGGAGGGTGCGGTACCATCTCTGATGGGTCCTCGGAACAACAAGGCCCATCATTAGTGACAATAACAGTTTGATAAATGAAACATGTAACTTGAAAATATTGTAAACCTTGCTACAATAGAAAGCAGATGAAATAATTTATAGACTCCTCACACAGTATATTGACACGATTAACGAGTTAAGTATAATTCAATTATGAATCAAAATTATAACGAATAGAGATACAAAATCAACAGTAAAAGTAGATTCATCATGCTATGGTGTATAAAGAATGGAAATAAATCATCGTCGTCAATATTTACATAGGCATCATGATACATATGAAATGTTTATGCTACAGGACTTCCGGTAAAATATTCAAGATACCCTGGAAACAAGATATGACAATGGTAATAGAAGTACCAACTGAAGGTTGGATAAAGATACAGGATGATGACTCCATTCATTTAGGGGAAATAGATAAAAGGAATATAAGAATCTTCCTACCAAACAGAAAGAACCCACATCGTTGACTATACACAGAGCCAACCCCTCTCCGTAAGATGTCTTGAGGAAGAATGATAGTAGGAATAACAAAACAAATAGATATGCTTATACTATGTCTTGGGTATTTTTACAGTGAGAGGTGTATGCTTCAATCAACCCTCATTCCAAGAGGCTCTGTTGGCTACTACAGAGGGACCCCAAAATGCCTAACCAAAAAGGGGTTACCAACAATCTTGGGGAGGAAGCGTTTCCCGGGATTACGGGGCAATTTTCGAAAAATGATGAAGAGAAAGTGCTGAAAGGAAAGACACGACAGACACAAATGGAAAACACTACCGTTGACAAAATACCAGAACATTTAACCTTTTCTGAATATCTTCATCTCCCTTTTCTTTTATCTATCTCAGCATTGTGTTAAAGAACTTACTAGGGCATAGGGCCGCACCAAGAGTTACATCATGGAGTAACCTCCTTCACTCATAGTCTTCACCTATGATAAACCTACCTTAACCCTAATCGGCACCTTTTCACCTCATAGTAAATGTAAAGGGTGCCGAGGACGGATTTCCATGTGACCATCGCAGTGTGTTTTGACACTTGGAGTATGAAGCTAGCAATTACATAGGGATTCGTGGGAAAAATTTTAGTGATTTTATAGAGCCTTAAATTTTACGACAGAAACACTTATAATCCACATAAAGGAGGTTGCGATCAGACACCATCATGACTCGAATCTGAACCAAATTGTTCTTACCCCTTGGTGTAATTTCGAGACAACAGACAAAGCTTAGTTGTCACCTTTCATTGGCCTTTGGATGTCATAACTGCACTACAATCAATCATCAATTCTAACCAGAGCTTGGTATTTAGGTTATTTGTTCGTTGTAAGAGGAACCCAACCCCAGGTCCTTCATAATTTAAGAAATATTTAAGGCATTCCTGCCATAACTCCACCAGTGTACTTATGTGTGACTTAAAGTCTTGTGACATTATAATGAGCTGCAACATGTATTATAATATTTTCCTTAGGTGCACAACCTATAGGTATTCGAGTACATATTAAAAACATAGGGGGTTTTGCCAAATAGTTTTTGGGATCCTTTCCTTATAACCTCCTAATCATGACACGATTAAGAAATATTCTGGTGAATTAGAGAAATGAAGAGTTTATAATAAGGACTTTATAACATAATTTTAAAACAAAGTTATTATAGAGAGTGATGATCAAATCAACATCACATCTAGTCCAAGATAAATGGTGAAAGGAAATTTGAATTTCGATTGCCCCCATTTTGTCCAAAAGAGATGATGAAAGGAAATAGATAACTTCACCGGGGTACTGAACAGGCTCACTGGCAGTGAAGCAATGTCTATGATATCTGCAAGGCTATTATACATGTATATAATGTGCTCTGGTAGCTAGTTCTCTTTTCGACAAAGATTAACACTCTAAGCTGATAATGAATCCCCTAATTAAAATTGCTAAATTTTACTTTGCCTTGATGCAAAAAAAAAAACCCAACCAAATTCTAATAGATCGATTAAAGTTATCTTGATTATATTAAATAGACCCGAAATCAATTTCACAAAAAAGCAAGCGATAGACAACCTAAACTTGAGTTTGGTGAATGATCAAGTTTTCGAAAGCTTTCTGAGATAATGCCGAAGTCTAATACCTTTCTGTCTTCTTTCTCAAAGGTGTTTCACAGAAATGAAATAATGACTCCATTTAGCCAATAAAGGCACTTGGTCTACTGTTCTTCGACGTCTTGCAGGGAGATGCGATCCCTGGATGGAGCCTATGTTGGAAAACATATATATCTAAACTTTAGAATTTAAAAGGATTTCATTCCCATTTAAACAAAAACAATTCATGATTGATTCTCACCGTCGATGAGTTCTTCCATATAATCAAACGATCCTAATTCCTTAGAAGCTATGGAGCCTCCTCCTCATTAAAAAAAAACAAATCACTAAAGAGTACTTCGCGATTTCATATTTTAGAGTTTCACACTTCAGATGTGTTAACATGCCTCACCTTCAAACTCCCGATACATGAAAAGCGTTCAAAAGATCCAAGTCACCATACACGTATACCCCCTAATCTATGATGTATCTTTCCAGGAAATGACCTGTCAAGAATTTTAAACGAAGTTGATTGACCAAACGAATGAAATAATGAATACTTAAAAGTAAACTAAAACCCAATTAGAAAATCAAATAATAGTTTCACGATTTCAGAAATCAGGTCTTCGCCATCTACCGCCTCCCAAATTCCCAAAGCCTGAAATCCTGAAATATCTTAAGCGTTAAGTCGAGTTAATTAAGGATTAAAAACGATTAACGATTAATTAATCACATCACAATTTCTCATTTTGGGGATCCTGCATCGAGCGACTTTCAATATCTCGAGATCCGAAACCCCGAAATATTTGAGGTTAAACATGATTATTTAAAAGGGTTAAACATGATTAAAATTGATTAATCACATCGTGATTTTGCGTTTCAGAAATCATATCTTGAACTGTTATAGGATATCTCGATATCTGAAATTCCAAAATTTACTTAACGATAAGTGAAATTAACTAATGCATTAATGACGATTATCTCATGATTAATCTTTTGCTGAATCATAATGCGAATAAATTCAAATTTCATCTATGCTTTTCCCGATCATGAGCCACTAGACGTTAATGGAATTAATAATCGATCTACGGCAATCATTTCGAATAAGATCTTGGAACACCACATAAATCTTTTCATTAAGGAAATTAAATACATTGTTAGTGAAGGTATGCATAAATTGATACTCTTAAGGTGAAAAATATATTGAAGTTTGAAATCTATTTGCATTTTCACATAACAACAAGCTTAGCGAGATACTAAGTTTGTGCATTTTCTGTGACAGGTAACACAGTGTTGAGTTTACAACTATCATAGCTCTGTGAAAAATGGTTATAGGGACTGGCGAGAGATCGAGCCAAAACATAGATGTCCTTTCAGACACATCGCCGAGAGATGTGGAGACCATAAAAACCTAGACACAAGTATGCGAGACCCTACAATATGAATTGGACAACTGTCCATAAGAGTCAGATAATGAAGGGATCGAAACTCAAGCAACGAAGCTCAAATACGTAGCTCAATTAGAGCTGCTTAAGATAGCTACGCGGTCGAGGCTCATGCCATATAATGACATGATAGGCTGGGCCCTGGAGAACGTTGACGTCGTGACCAGGACCATCTACAATCCATAGAAATTTGTTGTTGGATCCTTCCAACCATAACATGTATGGGTGATGTAAAAATTGTCCCCAACATTCAAACACACTTATAATGCTGCTTTCTTAAAGAAATTCGATGAAGAAGAGTGCCTAGAAAGTGTAAAGAATTATCCCGACTTGATCAAGGATTGGTGGGCTCACCCTGAGAAATTCATAGTAGACACACATGGCACATACGCCACAACATCATTAGAATATCATATGATGTATGTGGCCATGATGCTCTGTAGAATTTTCGAGAGGGAAAATTCTGCCCACTTCTTGCTATCATGGGTACCGATCATGCACGAACTTGTAGAGGGTTTCTCATTCAATTGGGCCAAGATGCTATCATATAGTTTGGCCAAGGAAATCACTGAATATCAGACATTCAAAGCCAAAGGACGACCTACCCCGTTTTCCATGTCAGCATATCTTATGGATGTCGTCTGTTTTATGACGCCTTTTCCTTTGATGGGCTGGAGCTGGACTCCAACCATTGCCGAACCAATACATCTTTATCATTCAAAGCTATGGGAAGATAAAGAGAAAGATTCCTTCTATGAAATCTACAATTATGTGGTGGTGTCGATGCACATCACCATATATGGGTGCCCACCTCCTAGGATTTCTGACAAAATAGTAACCAACCTGGGGAGGATAGCAGATTGGTATATTGAAGAGCATTTCTCTTATATTAGGGTTTTTGGTTGTTCGGTCCCTCTGCATGCCCTGCCCAAGTTTCTACCAAACCGATTGGTGTGCAGAGAGGTAGCGCGTCAAACTATGTTGAGCGGAGTCAGTAAAGAGCTAAAAGCCTTGCAAAAAAAGGTATGGCCCAACTTTCCCTTACAGATTGGTATGTTTTCACTGTTTGATTTTGGCCATTTGAAGGTAGAGGCCGTGGCCCTGGAAGAAATCAGGCTTGTCAATATGGAATTCAAGAAACACGATCCTCAGAAGATCATGGGAAATCACATGACCTCTTGTAATTTGAAAAGATACGAGCATGAGGAGTCTTCACAGGATGAGATATTTCGAGGAGCGAGATCCTATCATGAAGTCTTGAGATGAGTCCAAATTCTGGCTCCATACCAATTTTTCTAATTCTATAGCTTCCAAAGGCATAGGAGAAATAGCCTTCCGAGAGTCTTACAGGGAGAAAATCCAACACCCCCAACTACAAAGGAAATTGAGGTCCAGATTTTAGAAACAGGGAGCTCCAGTGGACAGGATGCTCAGGAAAAGTTGGGGAAAACTGAGGTTTTGACTCAAAAGGGGGACACCACATTGCCAAATCCACTAAGTGATCAAGCTAAATCTCATATTGAGGCCTTTATTAAAAAGGGAGAAGAAAGGCCATTATCCACACCACGAAAATCAACTACTGACATAGCCGGGAAACAACCATCCACCAATATAGGCAACCCTATCCAATCTATCATGCCTTTACAGTTCAACAAATGGAATTTGAGTGCTAAATTGGTGTTCATAAAGGATCTTACGCCTATTTCGGCTGAAGAGATTCCTCCCTCCGATTTCTTCTTCAACAAGAAAAGGAGGGTTGTGATAAAAAGGGAAACAGACCTAAAAGAGGGTGCAACTGTCAAGAGACACAGGGTGCTACTTGTTGGACAGGTCTCGGGAGAAGTAGACTTTGCTATGGGTGTGGTAGGCTCATTAGGATATTTCGCAACAACAAACCAGTTTTCCGTTGGGAACCTAAAAGAACAATTGAAGCATAAAGATTTGTTGATAAGTCAATTGCAAAATCAAGTAAATACTGTAGAGCATAATGGCAAGAGTAAGATGAACAAGGGTCTTGAGCAGAGTAGGGCCTGTGATAGACAAGAAATTGGACAGCTCAAATCCTTTCTCGACGAAATGCATAAGAATGCATAGGCAAGTAGAGAATGGGCCAGTCAATAAGGAGAGTTGGTAAAATGACTACAGGCCAAAATAAAACTATCTGAAAACACAACTGTAGATATGGCAGTTTTCCAAGCTCAGGCAGTAAAGGTGCGCGAAAAATTAGAATCAACACAACAAAGCCTTTTTGCTAAGGTGGAGGGTGTCCAAAACCATTTTTGGGTGGTAGACCAATCCTTAAATAACATTTTCTTAAAGGAGAGAGAGGCCATCGCTGCTCGAGCTACTTTCCAAGAGGTAGTTGTGTCATCAGCAAGAGAAGAAGTAGCCATGGTCTCTAGGTTGTCTCTTTTGGAGAAAAATAGAGGTGATATAATACGGAAGACCTGGGAGGCTAACATAGTTGAAAGTAAGAGATTAGCTAAGGAAGTGAATAAAGCTTGTGAAGAAGCATTTCATTCACTCGAAAAAGATTCATTATGCCTCGACAAAGATAATATCTTTGAGGTCCTAGGGCAAGTTGACATAGCAAAAAATCAACTTAATTTCAAGACAAACATGGAAGAGACTCGACCTGAAATCTTGCAGTTGAAACAAATCGATATTACCCAAACTCATAAATGGATAGTTGGTCCTAGTCTACAACTATAGTCTACATATTCAAAAGATAGGAGAATGGAAGATAGGTTGCGTCACTTAGAAAATAAGTTGTATACTTTTGAGGAAAATGACACAACTAAGCCTTCTAGATTGGTGGTGCAGTTCGTAGGCAAATGTGTGCAATGTGTCGAGTAGGGTAAAGCCAACACTTCTAGGAACAAATGAGACAATTTGGGCACACCATGTACTCATAGAATGATTAGAGACCAATTTTTTTTGAGCTGGAGAACAAGAAGGAGAAACATCTCTGTTAGCATGGCGAAGAGATAGGGGAGATGCAAGTGAAGCATTTCAAATTTCAAATATTGCAATATTTTATGTTTTATAAATAAGGATAATTCCAACTTCTTAGGGTTGAGAACATTTCTTGTATAAATACATATTTAAAAGACTTGACACAGGCTACTTCTTGCCATATTGTAACTAGGAAAACTCATCGTTTTGTGAGTATTAATACAAGTATAGACGAGGATTCCAAATTTTGTGCAGTTTGAGTTATGTGATTCTTTTGTATTCCATATATCTAGTTTTATTAATGTTTCTCCTCCATAAGTGAGTGGTTACAATTTAGTATAACATCTACAATAATCACATTTTATCAGTTAATTGATAAGCAAACAACTTTTCCTCTCTATTCACTGTAAATAAATACAAGACCTGCAAGCTACTTGGATCACTGTATATTATATCCTTTCAAGGGAGCATTCTATATTTTCTTCTATTGTAAACAAGGTAAGATTCATCTCCCATTGATGCCTCATTTTGTTTAACAATTTTGTAATTTTCTCTCACAACATTTGATTTTATTACTCAACTCAGATGATTTTATTAATTTCATTTAAGGGTTAATTCTCATATAATTAACAGAAGAAAATTATTAATTTCATTTAAGGGTTAATTCTCATATAATTAACAGAAGAAAAAACACCTTTTAAAACATTCCTTAAATTCTTGATGCCTTGACATTACTCTTCGAGCCTTAAGTGTAATCTCAGGAACAACACAATCAATCACATATTTATACAAGATGTTTTCCTCAAAAGAATAACAAATTCATGAGGAAATATCTCAACCACAAACACATAAATAAGATCTGAAAGTTGGAGAAGATGTCTCACAACTAACTAGATCTAGCAAACCCAAACCAATATCTAATAAGGTAAGTATTAACTCTAACACCCTCCCTTAATTATTACAACACAAAGAACAATAATGAAATCAAAGACATACAATTTGTTTCTGGCATGGTCTTCATCAACACTTCTATCCACTCTGAAATCTGATAGACTACCATCTTTCTCAACTATCAACTTCAAGCTACCACTTGATCTATTTAAGATTCAATTGCTTCTAACCATCAATGTCGTATGTGTAGTATTAGTAGGATCGACGATCCGTGACTACTTTGAAAAGTAGTCTCAATATTGAATCATCCTATTGACATATTTCCATATGTGAAAATACAACGAATTATATATTTCTATAGTTGTATAGGAAAGTAGTATAGATATTAAATGTATCTAGTAGTAAATCATACAACTTGACCTTCTTCACATGCATAAACACAAAAAAGATATCCTATAACGGTTGTTCCTGCAGCACCTAAGTACAAGAATAAACATCAAATTGTAATAGATTGTAGACATAATTAAATGAACAATATGTTCTTGTGACACTAAAGAACCCAAGAACTACAAGACTGAATTATGTCACTCTGTTCTATAATTGGTTATTTATACTTAATTTTAAAAACACAAATAATGGTAATAAATTTCTTAAATTAAAACTTTTTTCTACTCCAATAAAATAAAATGAACACGATTCTCCCCACAAAAAATTATTTTCCACAGGCATATATAAGATTCCATGATTTCTCCATAAGGAATGAAAACCTCCTATAGACATCTATAATAGGTGGATCATGTAAGACATCCAACGAAGAATTCAATCATCAAACCAAAGTGAACCTGGGACAAATCTCCTTGATACACACGTAGTTGACACATAACGTTGATTGAATTCTCTGTCCATTGAGTGACTGAGGCAAAGAAAGACCGAATGCTACAAGGTTTTGTTTTTCATTACAATATCATTTAAAAATCCTATTCCAGATGGAGGATTCAAATAACTATAACTCCATCTAATCATTACATAACTAGATACCTCTCAAAAGTGTTGAATAGAAATCTTACCTTCACTTGCAGTTGAATAGAAATCTTCCACTAAATGGAGAACCAGATTACACACAAAACTCTATATATTTTATTATTGAATCTATTGGAACCCATATATATTTCTAAACTTTATACTTTAAGTAGATTTCATTCTCATTTAAATAAAAACAACTCACATTTGATTATCACCGTTGATGAAGTCTTCCATTCAATCAAACGATCCTAATCTCTTAAGAGTTATGGAGCCCCCTACTCTTTAAAGAGTCAATTCACTAAAAAATACTTCGGAGTTTCATACTTCAGGCATTCTAACATGCCTCACCTTTGAATTCCCAATATGTGAAAAGTGTTCGATCCTTGTCTCCATATACACGTATACCTCCCTAAGTTTTAACATGTCACTACGGGAAGCATCCCTTCGAGAAATTGATAGAAGATCTAACTTGCAAATTCACAAAACCCGAAATCTCAATATGTCTTAAGCATTAAACAGAGTTAATTAAGGATTAAAGATGATTAACGAGTAATTAATCACTTCGTAGTTTCGAACATCAGGAATCATATATCAAGCTGTTATCGAATACCCCGAGGTCTGAAGGTCAGAAAAGAGTTAACATTAAACATGATTAATTATCAGGTTAAACATCATTTATCTCATGTTAAGTTTTCATTGAATCATCGTCAAATAAATTAAAGTTTTCATCTATGCTTTTCCCGATCATGAACCACCCGCCATTAATGGCATTAATAGTCGATCTAGGGAAAATGATTTCAAATAAGATCCCGGATAATCGGCCAAATATTTTCATTAAGGGAAGTAAACAAATTTTCAGTGAAGGTATACGGAACTTGATGAACTTAAGGTGAAGAAGATATTTCATTCTAAATTCCACTAACATTTTTCAAAGAGCAAGATTAGTAAGATAATAAGTTTTGTGCATTTTCTGTGACAGGTAACACAATGATGAGCTTACTACTATCATGGCTCCGCAAAAAAATGGTTAAAGGGACGGGTGAGAGCTTGAAATAAAGCACAGATGTCCTCTCGGACACATCGTCGAGAGTTGTGGAGACCATAAAAATCTAGACACAAGTATGCGATATCCTACAATATGAACTAGAAAACTATCCAGAAGAGTCAGATAATGAGGGATCCTACAATATGAACTAGAAAACTATCCAGAAGAGTCAGATAATGAGGGGATTGAAACTCAGGCAAGGAATCTCAAATACGTAGCTCAATCATAGATGCATAATATAGCCACGTGACCGTGGCTCATGCCGTATAACGACATGATAGGTTGGGCCCTAGAGAACGTTGACATCGCGACTAGGACCATCTACAATTCACAGAAAGTTGTTTTTGGATATTTCCACCCAGAACATATACAAGTGATGTAAAAATTGTCCCCAGCATTCAAACACAGTTATAATACTGCTTTCTTAAAGGAGTTTGATAAACAAGAATGTCGAGAAGGTGTAAATAATTACCCTAACTTGATCAAATATTGGTGGGAACGCCCTGAGAAATTTAGAACAAACACCCATGGCATATACGACACTGCATCATTAGACTCTCATATCATGTATGTGGCCATGATGCTCTGTAGACTTTTCGGGAGGAAAAACTCTTCCCACTTCATGTTATCATGGGTATCGATCATGCATGAAGTTGCAGAGGGATTTTCATTCAATTGGGCCAAGATATTATCAGACTGTTTGGCCAAGGAAACCACTGAATATTAGACGTTGAAAGCTAAAGGATGACCTGCCCCATTATACATGTCGGCATACCTTATGGATGTCATTTTGTTTATGACACCTTTTCCTTTGATGGGTTGGAGCTGGATTCCAGCCAATGTTGAAAAAATACATATTTATCATTTGAAACTATGGGAAGATAAAGTGAAATATTTCTTCTATGACATATGCAATTATGTGGTGGTGCCAATGCATGTTGCTATATATGGGTGCCCACCTCCCAGGATCTCTGAAAAAATAGTGACCAACCTGGGGAAGATAGTGGATTGGTATATTGAGCAACATTTTTCTTATATCAGGGTTTTTGGTTGTTCGGTTCCTCCACATGCCTTGCCAAGTTTCTACCAGAATGATTAGTGTGTTATGAAGTAGCGCATCAGACTGTGCTTGGGGGAATCAACATGGAACTAAAGGCAGTGCAGACAAAGGTATGGCCCACTTTTCCCTTTCAGATTGACATGTTTTCTTTGTTAGATTTCGGCCATTCGAAAGTAGAGTCCACAGCCATGGAGGAAATCAAACTTGTCAATATAGAATTCAAGAAACATGATCCTCAGAAGATCGTAGGAAATCACATGGCCCTCGACAATTTGAAAATATAAGAGCATGAAGATTCTCTCCAGGATGATATATTTTGAGGAGAAAGATTGTATCAAGAATTTTTGAGCCAAGTCCAAGCTCTAGCTCCAGATAAGTTGGTCAAATTCTGGAATTTCCAAAGGCACCGAAGAAATGGCCTTTCTAAAGTATTGTAGGGAGAAACCCAAACATCTCCAGCTACACAGAAAATTGAGGTCTAGATCTTAGAAACAAGTAGCTCTAGTGGACAAGATTCTCAAGAAAATTTGGAAGAGACTCAGGTTTTGAATCATAAAGGAGACACCAAATTGAGAAATCCACCAAGTGATCAAGATAAAGATCAGACTGAGGCCTTGATAAAATAGGGAGAAGAAAATTCATTTTCCACACAAGGCAAATCAGCTACCAACATAGTCAGGAAACAACCATCCATCGAAATAGACAACCTGTCCAATATATCACACCCTTACAATTCAATAGAGAGAACCCGAGTGCCAAAGTTGTATTCATAGAAGATCTTACAACTATTTCAGTTGAAGAGATGCCCCCTTCTAATTTCTTCTTCAGCAAGAAAAGGAGGGTTGTGGTAAAATGAGAAACACACCAAAAAGAGGGTGAAATTGTCAAGGGACACATGGTGCTATTTTATGGACATGCCTTAGAAGAGGCATACTTCGCTACAGAGGTGGCGGGCTCTCTAGGAGATTTTGCAACAACAAACCAATATTCAGTTGGGAACCTAAAAGAATAATTGAAGTAGAAGGATATTCTGGTGAGCCAATTGCAAAATCAAGTCAAGACTGTGGAACAAAATGTCAGGAGTGAAATGAATAAGAGTTTTGAGCATATTAGAGCCTGCGATAGATAGGAAATTCAACAACTCAAATTCAGTCTCGATGAAATGCATAAGAATGCACAAGGAATTGGAGAATGGGCGAGTCAGTAGAGAGAGTTGGTAAAACAACTACAGGACAAAATAAACCTAACTAAAACCATGGTTGTAGATATGGAAGTTTTCCAAGAGAAAGCATTGGTGGTGCGCGAAAAACTAGAATCATCACAACAAATCCTTTTTAATAAGGTGGAAGTTTTCCAAAACCATTTTTGGGTGGTAGACCAATCCTTAAATAAAATTTTCTTATCCAAAACCATTTTTGGGTGGTAGACCAATCCTTAAATAAAATTTTCTTAAAGGAGAGAGAGGCCATCGCTACTCGAGCTACTTTCCAGGAGGAATTTGTGTCATCATCAAGAGAATAAGTAGCCATGGTCTCTATATTGTCTCTTTTGGAGCAAACTAGAGGCGATATAATACTGAAGACCTAGGCGACTAACATAGCCGAAAGTAAAATATTTGATAAGGAAGTGAAGAAAGCTTGTGAAGAAGCATTTCATTCACTCGACAAAGAGTCATTAGGCAAAGACAAATATAATATTTCTGAGGTCCTGGGGCAAGTTGACATAGCAAAAAATCAGCTTAATTTTAGGACAAAAATGGAAGAGGCTCGAGCTGAAATCTTGCTGTTGAAACAAATCGATATTACCCAGTTTCACAAATGGATAGTCATTCCTAGTCTACAACTATAGTCTACATATTCATAAGATAGGAGAATGGAAGATAGGATGCCTCAGTTAGAAAATAAGTTGTATACTTTTGAGGCAAACGACACAATTGATCCTTCTAGATTGGTGGTGCAGTTTGTGGGAAAATGTGTGAAATGTGTCGAGCAGGGGAAATCCATCACGTCTAGGAACAAATGAGTTGATGTGGGCATACCATGTACTCAGATCATGATTATAGACCAACTATTTTTGAGCTAGAGAACAAGAAGGAGAAACGTCTCTACTAGTGTGGCGAAGAGACAGGGGAGATGCAAGTGAAGCATTTCAAATTTCACATATTGTAATATTGGGAGATGCAAGTGAAGCATTTCAAATTTCACATATTGTAATATTTTATGTTTTAGAAATAAGGAGAATTCTAACTGCTTAGGGTTGAGAACATTTCTTGTATAAATACATATTTCAAATACTTAACACATGCTTATTCTTGCGGTATTGTAACTAAAAAAACTCATTCTTTTATGAGTATTAATACATGTGCAGTTTGAGTTATGTGCTTCTTTTGTATTCCATATCTCTAGTTTTCTTTATGTTACTCCTTGATAAGTGAGTGGTTACAATTTAGTATAACATCTACTGTAATCACATTTTATCAGTTATTTGATAAGCAAGTAGTTTTTCCTTTGTATTCACTGTAAGTAAATACAAGACCTGCAAGCTACTTGGATCAATGTATATTATATCCTTGCAGGGGTGAATTATATATTTTCTTCTACTGTAAGCAAGGTAATATTCGTCTTCCATTGATGTCGCATTTTGTTTAACAGTTTTGTAATTTTCTCTCACATCACTTGATTTTATTACTCGACTCAGACAATGAAACACAACCTCTGTCCTGTTCAATTATTAATTTCATTTAAGGGTTAATTCTCATATAATTAACGGAAGATAAAGAACCTTTGAAAACATTCCTTAAATCCTTGATACCTTGACATTACTCTTTGAGCCTTAAGTGTAATCTAAGGAACAACATCTTTTTGGTTTCGTTGCCAGGGACAGAGAAACAAAGATATATTTCCCTGGGAGAATGACATGGTAAGTTTCTCTCTTTGATAGTGAACAAATTCTTGATGCCTTGACATTACTCTTTGAGCCTTAAGTGTAATCTCAGGAACAACATCTTTTTGGCGTCGTTGCCGAGGACGAAGAAACGAATTTACTTTTCCCTAGGAGAACAACATGGTAAGTTTCTCTCTTTTATAGTGAACAAATATTGAATACATTTATAAGGCTAAATTTTATCTTTCACTTGGCGACTCGACTATAGATAAACTGGCATTTGGTATAAAGAATACCAGGAAGAACCCAGATGATCAACAAACTACACCTGTATCTAATCCTGAAAAGCTATTAAAACCAAGGGGATACCTCAAGCAGACTATTGCATCCACAAGTAAGGTTTACCAACCCAATACTGTGCAAACTAATGCTAAGGTTCCACTTGAATAGTCAACCTCACAAGAAGGTTATACACAAAGCCACTTCAGAGATACATCAACTGAGAAGCTTGCTGCTGAAACCTTAAACCCCGAGTTGTTTCTACCCAAGATTAAAGCTGAGATCGATTCGACTTCCCCCTTGACTAGTAAAAGGTAAAAGATCCCTTTCGATACCCGCTTTTATTGATATTGCGCTAGTCCCCGAAGTAAAGGTTTTAGGTCCCGAAAACTCTGAGGACTATATATCTTACCCTGATTCAACTCCTATTGGTTCTCTTGTTTATATATCCTATAAATCCGAAGAACCCAGTCCCCATTTCCCTTTTCCCCCCTTTTCAGATTTTTTGTCTCCTAATGGTCGGTTTTCATAACCTCCTTCACTTCATCCTGAGGCAGTAGAAAGGTCCCTAGCAGTTTATGAAAACCCTCTATTTAACTCTCGAAGTTCATTCCCTCGACATCAAATAGTTGTTGTGGGAGGAGGTGGCGTCGGAGGCGGCGTTGGAGGGGGAGGCAGTCAAGGACCACCACCTCCAAATTTTTGCCGAAGTGGCGACCAGATACACTCCTTTAGTCCTTCCCCCTGTCCTTCATGATTTACTAGAAAATTATATGAAGAACTTACTGAAATTCACG
>CBVK0100670062.1:0-16355 GCA_900067695.1 Picea abies
CAGTCCCGATCTTGCAGGAGCTGTTACGACCAGCTGGGGACGAATTTGGTGAAACTGAAGGAGGTTTTTGTCCAACACATGCTCATATACAATAGGGGGGGGGTACGAAATACTGCCCCCCGGAAGAAAAACCACTTTTCTCCAAAATTTACCATTTTTTCCTATTTTACCATGTCATCTTCCAGATCGATTTTTGGGATAACGGAGATGGATTTTAAAAATATGAGAGAGGTTTTTTCTCAGAACATTCTGAAGAACAAAAACCTCTTTCATTTTTTTCAACGGAGCTACAAACTGGAAAAATTGAAGACATCTTCGAGGCCTATTTTTCCAGATTTTCAATTTTCCGTTTCAGTCCCGATCTTGCAGGAGCTGTTACGGCCAGATGGGGACGAATTTGGTGAAACCGAAGGAGGTTTGTGTCCAAAACATGCCCATATACAATAACCTATTTCATTTTTATCCCAGGTGTCATCATTCAAGAGAAAAACGTGTCTGTTCGGACCCCTATTTCACAGAAAACTGGTCCGTTTTTCATGGCAGAAAACTCCAAATTTTGTGGGAGTGGTGGCTATTTTTGGCCGAGGCGGTTAAACCGAATTCCAAAACTAATTGGGATGGTCTATCCTATTTATCCAGATGATTTTAATGTAAAATGGTTCGACCTGTGAGGTTCCTGGAGCATGGGCTGTGTATGACCAGAGAAAGTTTTTTCTGTAATCTTTTAATGATTGATCAATAATGAGCTTGTTTTTCACAAGATTCTTCTGTGGGTGTATTGGTGGTGTTTTTCTCTGTTAAAATGTTTTCCTGTCATCTTTCAATTTGTTTTCATGTTCTTATTATTAGAAGGAAAGTAATAGATGCAAAATTTATCAGCAGATACTCTGCCTCTAAGCTTTTGATGATCTTTATGTTTTCTGCTAAAGCTTAGTTCCAGGAATTCTTAGTTGCTCCTGTGCATGGATTTTCCTCCACTATTCCTTCTTCAATTCAACATCATTAAAACTCAATTCGATCCAAGATGTTCACTACCTTTCCCTGTGTAAAATCTTTGTCCAGATCTGAAAAATCAATCACATTGTTTAAAATGTAGACCCCATTTGCCCAATGGCCCTCCTTGCTGTTCCAAATCAACCATTTAAAAACCCCAACCCATGTTCTTCATAACTAGCCTAATACCTCTTCAAACAAAGATATATCAGACAGAGAGATCCCTCTCTGATTCTTGGAGGGCTAGATCCAAGACTCGAAGTGGTTTTGATGTTTCCTCTGTGACTGCCTCACAGCCTTGGGAAAATTACAGGGTGCTAACACATTCCACCACTTAGGAGAGTGGTGGTGAGAAAATATGTCATATTTGAGGAGGATAGGGATTTTTAGTGATCTCTTGAGTTGAGAGTTAGTGTTAAGTATGATGCAGAGGCACCGATTGATGCCTCAAAGGGAGCACATCCTCGGGTTTCTGGTATGCTAGTATCAGGGGTGACAGGGTCACCATACACAACTTCAGGGTCACAATCAGAGGGTGTTCATTCAAAGGGGGCAAAGGCTTTAGGTTCTCAGAGTGTTGGCATGAGTCTTAAGTTAGTCACTCTTGGGAAGAGAGACCTTACTTCTCCATTGACCACTTCAGGGAAGAGGGGACCTAGATGGTTTCAGGAGACCTTGAACGAGGCTAGAGAGAATGTAGAGGAGCCCAAGAGCCAGATTAGAGAGAGTAGACCTCCAGTCATATTTGGAGCATATTTGGCACTAGTGAGGAGTATCACAGATACTAATCCATAGACATTTATGCAGGCAGTGGACCAACAGGTCTGGAGAGAGGCCATGGTAGAGGAGTATGACTCCATTGTGCAGAATGATGTTTTGGAGGTGGTTCTGAGGTCAGTGGGGAAGTCAGTTGTGACTTTCAGGTAGTTGTACAAAACCAAGTATGCTGTAGATGGCAGCGTAGAGAAACATAAGGCCCATTTTGTGGTGCGAGGATTTTCTCAGATAGAGGGAGTCGATTATGATGAGACATTCACACCAGTTGCGAGATACACCTAGATCAGGAGCATTATTTCCATAGCGATAGAGATGGGTTGGAGCATTCACCATATGGATGTGAAGACCACATTTCTTAATGGATTTATAGATGAGGAGGTGTACATTGAGAAACCATAGGGGTTTGAGGTGAGTGAGAGGGAGACTCATGTGTGTCTTTTGAGAAATGAACTTTATGGTCTGAAGCAAGCTCCCCGAGCTTGGTATTCATGGATTGACACATACTTGCTTCAGATGGGCTTTGAGAAGAGGGATGCTGATCCTAACCTCTATTACATCATTAGAGGTGAGCACACGCTCATTCTCATTTTATATGTGGATGAATTTTTCATCACAGGAGTCGAGGATCTCATTGTTGAGTGCAATCTGGGACTTGCATCAGAGTTTGAGATGAGTAATATTAGATTGATGCACTATTTTATGGGTATGGAGGTATGGAAGGAGGAGGGTCACATATTTCTTGGGCAGGGGAAGTATGCTCTAGATATTATGAGCAAATTTCAGATGGAAGACTAGAGACATATGTCTACACCCATGATTACCAATTGGAAGAAGCTCAGTGCTTCAGATTCCCAGTTGGTAGATGCTACAATTTATAGGAAGTTGATCGGTTCACTCATGTATCTAGTTAACACCAGACCATATATCTGTTTTGTTGTGAACACTCTCATCCAGCATATGGTAGATCCAAGGAGTGTTCACATGATTGGGGAAAAAAATGTTTTGAGGTACATTGCTGGGACAATTGATTATGGACTAGACTATATCAGAAGTGATGGGGTCAGTTTGGTTGGCTATACAAACTCAGACTGGGCGGGATGTGCCACTGACAGAAAAATCACATCAGGGTGTTACTTTGGTTTGGGGTCGGGACTTGTTTCCTGGTTCAATCGAAAACATAAGTCATTTTCTTTGAGTTCAGCCGAGGCAGAGTACATGGTGTCCAATCAGGCTAGTTGCGAGGCCATTTGGCTTCATAAGATGCTGGTAGGATTATTTGGTCAGGAGATGCCACCGACCATCATACACTGTGATAATCAAAGTTGTATCAAACTCTCTGAGAATCCAGTTTTCCATGACCATTCAAAGAACATTGAGATCCAGTATCACTTCATCCATGATTGAGTTCAGGGAGGCATAATGCAGTTGCAGTACATATCGACTAATGAGCATATTGAAAATATACTCACCAAGGCCCTACCAAGGGGAAAACATGTCTACTTCAGAGACAAGATGGGCTTAGTGAGGAACACCTTCCTCGGTAAGAGGGAGTGTTGAGATTATGTACCTTGGGAGGTGTTCCCCATGTGTTTTTGAGATCCTAAACACATGTGTGAAGTACTATGTACTTTATGCCTTGTACTTTATGTCTAATTTAACTTTGACTTAAGAGATTTAAGTCAAAAGTGAAATTTTGTTATTTATGCCTAAAATGACTATTAATTCACTTTGTGGGTGAATTAGGAGACATAAAGTGAACTTAGGGAACTTAAACCAAAGTGGGTTTTTGAGTGATCTCAACCTTTGATTAGATGGGAGATGGGATGATCTCAACCATTGAATTATTAGGTTTCCTTATGGAGGTTCAAGAGGGGTGCAAAGGGTAAAGGAGAGCTCATAACTTCATTTTCTCACTTGGAGATTTTGAGAGAGAGATTTGGCATGAATTTTTTTTCATTGGATGAGTCTAGCTTGGGCGCTCCCTTCTATGGATTTATCCATCAGGATTAGAGCTTGGTTTATTTACTGAGGAGCTTCCATAGTTGAGGAGGCCGCACTTGTTGAGAAGGAAACATCAACAGTGGGAAGGTCTTAGACTTGTCAGATTGCAGTGGGATCAGTTTTAGAGGGAGGCCACACTTCAGTATCAGAGGACCGTGAAGGGGTTTCCTATTCAAAGCTCACATTTGGAATTTGGATAAGTTTCAATGGTCTTGGCATCATTTCTGAGCAGTGCAGCATCCTAGGGCTCACCTACTTGTTTTGGATTTGTATTTCAACTTGGATCAAGCTGCTATTGTATCAAGTTCATCTATATTTTGTACTTGATGTATTCCACCATCTATTCTCCTCATATATAGACATATATTCCAAACTGGTTTTCCCCGGGGGGGTTTTATCCAGGGCCATGTTGACCAAAAATACTTGTGTACATTTTCATGTGTGTTAGAGTGTAGAACTACTTTATTTTTAGCTGTAAATATCTCTAGGTGTGTTACATTTATTTTAGTATGCATGTGCTAACCCTTGGTGACTAAAACTACATGCTAGAGCACCTGAAATTGTGAATGTAACTGTAACAAATCATCAAGAAGTTCCTGAACTATTGGCTATCCTAAAACAACAACAATACCTTCATTGACAGTTGAAACTTAGAGCCAACTTGAGTTCAAATACATACCTAGTTGGCAGCTTGATAGGACATGGAAAATCTTCAGAGAAATCATCTCCTTAGTTATCCCTAGAAGTTGGGGATAACACTCCTGAAATATTTTCCTTTTATCAAAGATGAACAAGTGAATATTCAAAGGTACCTGAGTGGATTTCCATCATTTATTAGTGATAAGATACAATATTATGATCCCAAGACATTGGAACAAACTATAAGGAGAGATAAATGTCTCTATGATCAACAAAGGGGAAGACCGACTTTCCAAAAGGCTTTTGAAGACAAGATCAAAATCAAGGTGGAACATAGGAAGAAGGGGACTAAGCCACCATTTTTTAGAAATACCGCGCAAGGAAAACCAATTTCTACAGAGCCTAGAGTGACTAAGGTAATGGAAACTAGTCCAAGGAAACAACCAATGAAGTGTTGGGGTTGCGACAAAAATCATATGTTTAGAGATTTCCCTCAAAGAGGTGAAAAAACGAGGATTGCACACAATGTATGAAAATTTGTAACAGTTGAAGACATGGGTAGAAGTGTACCTAGAAGTTACATAGCCCTGGACAACAAGTAAGCCGAGTTTCAGTTGCACATTATCGAGGTGGAAGGTAAGATTAATGACCAACCCATTGCTATTTTAATTGAGTTAAGAGATAGTCATAGTTATCTAGATCCTAAAATGGTGGAAGTATCCAATTTCCAAGAAGCAAACTTGAAAAACCTTGGTTGGTGAGAGTTAGCTACAGGGGAAAAAAGGAAAATTAATGAGATGGTCAAGGCATGTCCAATGGAAATGAATGGACTGTGCACAAAATCTGATTTGAATATCATACCTTTGGGATTGTATGATTGCCTCATTAGCATGGATTGGTTGGACCAACATCATGTTGTTATAGACCATTATAATAAGGCATTTACTTGCCTGGATAAGCAAGGAAATTTGAGAACAGTTTAAGGCATTCCAAGAGTTGTGACTATTAGAGAAATTTCAGCCTTGCACTTGAAGAAAAGCTACAGGAAATAATGTCAAGTATTTGCAGCGCACATGAAGGACACACTCATGGATAAAGTACCAAGTGTTGAAGAAAACAAAGTACTAAAGGAATTTGAGGATGTCTTTAAAGACATACCGAGGTTGCCACCGAAAAGAGATATCAACTTCTGTATAAATCTGACGTCGGGGGAAGCTCCTATATCCAAGACTCCTTATAGGTTGAGTACGCCATAATTGAAGGAGTTGCAGATGAAACTTGAAGAGCTTATGAAGAAGGGGTATATACGCCCAAGTGTGTCACCTTGGGGCACGCCAGTTTTATTTGTGAAAAAGAAGGATGGTATGCTGAGACTCTGCATTGAGTTCATGCAGTTGAATAAGGTAATAATGAATATTTTCTGGGGGGCACGAGGATATTTTCCAAGATTGATCTCAGATATGGATATCACCAAGTGAGAATAAAAGAGGAAGAAATCAACAAGAATGCCTTCAGAAAAATGTATGGTCATTACAAGTTTACAGTGGTGCCATTTGGGTTGTCAAATGCACGAGACATCTTCATGTGTTTAATGCATAAAGTTTTCATAAGTTATTTAGATAAATTTGTCATTGTATGTCTGGATGACATACTTATTTACTCAAAGTCAGAATAAGAGAACGAGAAACACTTGAGGATGGTGTTGCAGGTATTGAGGGAGCATCAAATTTATGCAAAGTTGAGCAAGTGTTCATTTTACCAAAGGTAGATTCATTACTTGGGTCATATCATTTCAGAAGAAGGAATAACTTTGGACCCAACGAAGATAAAATCCATTGGGGAATGGCCAACACCAAGAAGTGTCGCAGAAGTGAGATCCATTATGGGACTAGCAGGGTACTACATAAGGTTTATTGAAGGATTCTCAAATATTGTGCATCCAATCACATCCATGTAGAAGAAATGTGTGTGATTTGAAGAGGAGTTTTCAACACTTGAAGAGTTTGTTGACAAGTGTGCCAATTTTGAGAATTGTTGATCCTGATGTAGACTTTGTTGTGGGCATGAATGCATGTAAGACAAGACTTGGTGGAGTCTCGAGTCAGAATGGACACGTGATATGCTTCGAATAAAGGAAGTTTAAAGAGCATGAAAGACTCCATGCTAATCATGAATTAGAATTGGAAGCTATAGTGCATGCCTTAAAGATGTGGTGAAATTATCTCATGGGTAAAATATTTTATTTGATAACAGACCATTGTGGTCTGAAATATTTGTTTGGACAACCAAGTTTAAATTCCAGACAAAGTAGGTGGTTAGAGTTCCTCAATGAGTATGAATTTGACATAAATCATATCAGAGGAAAATAGAACAAGGTGGTTGACACACTCATCAGGAGGGTGCATGAGATGCATGCTACAACCATTAGCATGTACTAGACAGGTTTGTGCGACAGAATTTTAGAAGTCACCAAATCAGATTTGTGCTATGTGGACATAAAGGAGAACTTACACCAATGTATGTCACATCATAAATTTGAAGGTTATGAGTTGAGAGAGGATTGAGAGAGGATAGGATCCTCATGTATAGGTGTAGATTTTACGTGCCAAATGTTTAGGAGTTGAAAAGCTTGATATTGTCAGAGATGCATAAGGTTCCTTATGTTGGACATCAAGGTTACAAGAAGAAAATTGTCGCAATCAAGAAGCAATACTATTGGCTAGGTATGAAAAATTAAGTTGTTGATTTTATTGCTAGATGTCTCTAGTGTTAGAAGTTCAATACTGAGCACAAACATCCATTTGGTTTTCTACAGCCTTTTCCCATTCCTGAGTGGAAGTGGAAAGTTATAACGATGGATTTTATAACTATGATTCCCAGATCAGCCAAGCAACATGATTCTATTATGGTGGTGGTGGAAAAGCTTACTAAAGATTCCCATTTTATTCCAGTGAATTCAACGCACAAGGAAGATGCAATTGCTAAGATATACATGCCATAAATTGCTAAATTGCATGGTATGCCTAAGGAAATTGTGTCTAACAAAGATTCCAAGTTCAATTCAAATTTTTGGAAGGGATTATTCAAAGGAATTGGTACAAGTTTAAACTTTAGCACACCATATTACCCTGAGACATGGAAAAACAAAGAGGGTAAATCGGGTAATAGAAGATATGATGAGGATATATGTGATGGATAAGCCATCAAAATGGGAAGACTACTTGCATTTGGTAAATTTTTCTTACAACAATGGATATCAATCATATTTAAAGATGAGTCCATTTGAAGCACTATATGGTAGAATGTGCAACACACTTGTGAGTTGGGATAACCCAACAGACTGCGCAATAGTTGGGCCAGATCTTATCCGGGAAATGGAAGAGCAGATGGTAAAAATAAAGAAAATTTTAAAAACTTCCCAAGTTAGACAGAAAACCTGCGCAGATAAAGGCCAATTTTTTAGAGAATTTAAAGTGGGTGACCATGTGTTCCTAAAAGTAAAAGCAAGACGAAGTTCCCTTAAGTTGGAGAATTTCTCTAAGCTAGCAACATGATATTGTGGGCCATTCGAAATCCTAGAGAGGATTGGGCCTATTGCATACATGCTAACTCTACCAATACCCTTGAGTATTCATAATGTATTCCATGTTTCTTTACTTAAAAAGTATGTACTTGATGCTAATCATGTCATTGATTGGAATGCGATTCAGGTGGAGAAAGAGGGTGACTTCTGAGTTCAACCAATGTGCATATTGGATCAGAAAGTCAAGATTCTTCAGAATCACGCAGTAGGACTGGTAAAGATCCAGTGGACCTGTTACAGTCCTGAGGATGTTATGTGGGAAGAGTATCCACATCTCTTTGAATACTTTTGAAAGTTTTGAGTATACATGTGTATGCAATGCACTGAGGACAATGCATAAATAAGGGGGAGGGGAATGTAATACCCCTAGGCCGAACCCCAAGTGTGTGTGTGTGTGTGTGTGTGTATAAGCTGGTGAGTTGTTGGTATCAAGTCTTGGATTTAGTTTTGTGTGTGCATTCCATAGTTTGGTGATTGTGCATCAAAGAAATAATGCACACATTTTATAGTGTAGCACACACTTGTGTAAGTGTGTGAGGATGGCACACCAAAAGAAGATCCTATAGTCTTGCACACATTGGATTAATCATGCAATTTTGAGGCTAGAGAGCCTTTGTATATATGGTTGTATTTTAAGGCTGGTGAGCCAGGATGCAAAAGGCCAGTGCGCCTACATTGTAAATGTAATCACACTCAATATTGTTAATATAACCACATTAGTGTGCATAGACTCAACTCGAATGAAAAAGAGACAACTGTAAACTCCACGGAAAAGGAAAAAGGGGAAGCTTAAGTAAAGGGAATATTTTATCAATATTTCCGGAAGTTTAATTTATGGTAAGTATTTTATCCAAAGTTCCCAAGGGTAGGGAACGAGTCACCAAGTGGCTAAATCTACTTCTGAAGGTGACGCGTGTTGAGCTGAAGGCATGCAAGATGTATTGCCGACCTTAGTGTAATTCGGGGAATATCACTCATTCGAGGATCATTTAGACGAATTTTCCTCTGCGAAGGAATACATATTTTGTTGTAACTTATTGTCATTTTTGCTTAAATATGTGCTTGTGAAGGCTTGTTTAATGTCAAAGAGGTAGGTTTTTAGGCCCATGCGCACTCTCTCTAGGTGAGAGTTTGTTGGGAAGTGTTCCTTGGTGCATTGGGCATTAGATACATGGCTATGAGACTTCTTGTCTGACCTGTTGCTGAAGCCCTGGAAGGGAAGTGGGGAAGACGAAGGACTGTTGAGCAGAGAAGGGGTAGACTTCTTGGGGTGGGACATGCATGTGGGGAATGAGGGAATGTAGGCTAGTTACATCAGTCGACATCTTGGACCAAGTCTTTTGTTGAATATCATACCATAGCCCGATGATAGGAACCCTTTTGCCTATGGATTTTAATCCCAGCTCGGGGGTGACCTGTCGCTGAAATATTATTAGCGACAAAGTCTATGGCCGGGAGGAACGCTCGAGTCCTACATGAAATTGGTGTTTTTTCATAAGAGAAAAGTGTCCTTCACACCATTATTTAATTACTGTGTGCTCTAATGTTATATTTTAAATGAGTTGATCTTCTGTATGAATTTGCATCTACATATTTTGGTTAATACTGTGCAATGTGGTATGAATCGCCTAGTGCACAGTTAAGTAGTCCGCACACACAAAGTGATAGAATCTGTGTGCAACATTGGATTGATTACACATGCAATAGTACTTTATGTGTAGAGCATTGTGTGCACAACAATATATATGTGTACTAAAGGGACAAAGCGCGCTGAGGATTTGTGACATTTATTCCACTGCTATGATTTTATTAAAAGAAGTGTAATAGTAGAGAGAGACTCGACACAAGTCTCGACACAATACCTTAAGGTTGTGCTTAGTGAATCTGGTCTACTTGTAACAAGGAGTGTTATAAGTAGTATCCAGGCACTAGGAATTTTGAAGTAGCATTTTCCAGTAGTGAGCTTAGGCTGCTACAAAGAATATCCTAGATACTGAAGTTGAGATGGTGTGACATGGACTATCTTGGAAGGTTGGGGAAGTTACATAAGGGGTATGTATTTGAATATATAGACTCCTGATTTTAAACCAGAAAATGATGTTCCTTCTTCTCTCCTGATGTGGGTTCATTTTCCACACCTGTGACTGCATTGTTGGAATGAAGATGTAACACATTGCATTGGTAATACTATGGGTAGGTATATCGATATATCTGATCCTCGAGATGGTATGTTTGGTTGTGCTCGTATTTTTGCTGAAGATGATTTAAAAAATGGTTTACCTGAAGCAATGTAGATAACCCTAGACAACTAGAAGCATATACAACTTGTGGAATGTGAACAACTTCCTTTTAAGTGAAAATCATGCCATGAGTATGGGAATTTTTTTAAGGATTGCAAAAAAAAATGCTTAGGTGGAGCAAGCAATACAATATAAGGAAGTTCAATGGAAACATGTCAAAAAGAAAAAATCAAATGTGAAGCAGGTTGCCACTACCTCGAATCCTAATCAACCACAAAAAACAATGGGTCTATTTGAACCATCTGGATATAGATAGGCAATAGGGAAAACACAATCACCAACACCAAGGTTGAGCCACCCTCAAGAATCCACAAGGAAATCTCCATGGTGACCAAAGGAGGGAAAAACAAGTTTATTGGTAAATAGGTATGAATTTCTGGCACAAGAATAATTTGTTCCTATTATAGAGAATACAATTGTCCCTCCATATATCTCAAGAAATCCAATAGAAATTCCAATACTATAGGAAAACCTAGAAACATTACCTTCTCCGGGATAAGAGAGCAATGTATTTGATCATGAGGAAGAGAATGAACCTTTCCTAGAAAAGGTTATGTGTTCAGCTGGAATCATTACATGGAAACAAGATCAATATTATTCTAAAGGTGAGGAGGGGGATGAGGCAGTAGAAGAAAAACTCCCCAGAAATACAAGAAGGAAACCAACAAAGGAACAAAGGGAAGAAATAACAAATAAAGAAAGGAATTGGGCACCCAAATGACCATTGAGAACTCCTTAGGTTCAGGTTTAAAAAACAATAGGAACTTAGGGGGCCCAAACCCATCATTTGGAAAGAAACAAAAATCAACAGGTGAGTAATGATTGCAGTCTTCTGGAATTGCAGAGGTATGGGTAGTAGGATCAACGTAGAAGATATAATTTTTTTAATAACAATAGAAAATCATACTTTCATCCTCATCCAAGAGACAAAGCTAGAGGAAATGGAAGCAATCAAAGTTTGTAAATCACAATGGAAAAATAGTGAAGGGAAATCAATCAGTCCCAGAAGATATTCAAGAGGTCTATGCTTGGTTTGGAAGAGTCTTTTACTACATTTGGAATTCTCATTTCATACCCAACATTGGTTGTTAACAAGTTTTATGGATAAAAAATCAAGGGAGAAAATCAATATCATAAATGTTTATTGTTGGGAATGTTATATTCTTAGAAATGGATATTTAGTCAACTAACTGACTAATCAAGGATGATCAACTAGGGAATGGATCGATTAACGGTCAAGTCAAGTTGATGGTCGATGGATGGTCGATAAGATGACCTGATTGAAGGTTGAATGGATAGTCAATTGGCATTCAACATGAGGTCGAAAGGGTAACTGACTAAGGATCAACCAGATGATCGATTGGTATCCGATTATTAGTGCACTGGTTTGTAGCTAACCGATGTTCAACTGGGGGTCGAAACTTGTAACAAAATCCCAAGATTTACAAAATTGTAGCCAATCAACTTTTTGGATTTGTAACCATTTTATGAACCATGAATTATGGTTTTACATGTTGTATATGCCTATAAATAGTGCATTATGTAATACTGAAAGATGGATATTGATAAGCATATGCCTCAGTAGAGAGAGTTATGAGTCTGTAATGGTCATGAAGATGTAAACCAAATGGTTGTAGGGTTGTGCTTGTGGTAAATCAAGATAATAGGATGATGAATTGTGTCTTAGGTGTGTACCAAGGTTAGTCATGTAACTGTTTATTCACTAAATGAATAAGACAATAAGGAGAAAGAGTCACTCAAGGAATTCTAGTTTTTTTGGTTAAGGGTTTCCAGTGTAAATATTTGGTATTATGTATGATTTCCAATGTTTACTTTCTAGTTTAATTATGTCTTCTCTCTCCTGTTTGGTTTAGTGTTTCTAACAAGTGGTATGAGAGCTCATTTTGTTGCTTTGTTTCAAGTGGTATCAGAGAAAGGTTAAGAAGATATTGGATTTGAGCTAAACCCAGGTTCAGTGGGATTTGTAAGGTAGTAATTCATTCTCGAAAGAATGGCAAGAAATTCTAGGTTTGAGATTGAAAATTTTAATGGGAAATTTTTTGAGTTGTGGAAGATTAAAATTGAAGATATCCTTGTAGATCGAAAACAATGATTCGATGTGGATCCCAAAACAATTCCGACATGCATGTCGATGGAATATTGGGATAAAATCGATATGAAGTCGAGGACTAGGATTCAACTGTCTTACAGATTCAATATTGTTGAATGTATCAGACGAAGACAATGCAAAGAAATTGTTGGATAAGTTAGGGAACTTGAACCAATCGAAATCCTTGGTAAAAAAATTGTTTCTTTAGAAGAAACTGTACCTTCTGAGCATGAGTGATGGTATCTCAATAACAAAGAACCTAAATGCATTCAATACTGTGCCAAGTCAGTTATTGTCTATGGATATCAAAATCATTGAGGATAAATGTATCAGTCTATTATGTTCTTTGCCAAATTCATGGGATAGATTAGTCATGGCTATTGAGAGTAATTCAACCACATTAACACTTGAATATGTGGTTGCATCCTTGTTTTAAGAGGAAATGAGGTGGAATAACATGGAAGGATTGAACAAGGATTGCTTGGTGGTGAGAGGGCAACCGATCGATAGATGAAAACGTAAATTCTCTGGTAGAAAGTTTAAGTCGAGGGGTAGATCTAAATCCTTGGTTCAATTGATGAGAATATGATGGAAATGCTGTAAAGTTGGGCATTACAAAAGGGATTGCTAGTTGAAGGTTGCTGAGAAAAGTTAGGGATCTGACGAGAATCAGTCGATTGAAGGAAAGACTTCACTAGACAAAGGAGGGGACATGTATTTGGCATCGACCAATACACAGTCAAATCATGATGTTTGTTTGACTAAATAAAGTGCATCTTTCCATATGACACCTCATAGAGAATGGTTCTATAAATATGACAAGTATGAAGGAGGAGATGTATTCTTGGGGGAAAACTCGAAAACCAAGATTGTTGGATGAGGTAGAGTCTGATTGATGCTAAAGGATGGGAGGAGTAGAATTCTTCCAGGTGTCCTACATATTCCAGGTTTGATAAGAAATTTAATATCTGTCAGCAAAATTAGTGATGAAGGTGTGCACACTATATTTGAGAATTATTCAAGTAAAATGGTTAGGGGAGCGATGGTCTTGATGAGAGGAGTTTGGATTGGAACCCTATACAAATTTTTGGGGAGTGTTGACTCGACATGATGCAATAGTATAGTTTTTCCTGAAGTTGACTCGATTGTAATCGACTCAACTATTCCTTGTCTAATCAACCCAACCATGTTTTATCACCAAAGGATGAGACATGTTGGAGAAAAATGAATTCGACCTATGCACAACAAAGGTATGGTCGAAGGTTTCCCTAATTGTACTTTAGAAGTCAATTTTTTGTGAACATTTCATTTATGGAAAACAAAATCATGTGAGGTTCCCATCCAGATCTACAAGGGAAAAAGGGATTATGAAATTGATACAGAGTGATGTGTTTGGGTCTGCACTGGTCCTTTCACTAGGAGGATCTCTGTATTTTGTCTCCTTCATAAATGATTTCTCTAGGATTACATGGCTATATTTCCTAGGAAATAAATATAAGGTTTTCACTAAGTTCAAAGAGTTTAAATCTCTTCTGGAAAACCAAAAAAACAAGAAGATCAAGGTGTTGAGAACTGAAAATGAAGGTGAATTCCATGGTAAGGAATTTGAGCAGTTTTGCAAGCATGTGGTATAGCACACAAAAATTCCACTCCATACACCTTGTTAGCACATATGATCAACTCTAGGTTTTAGTGCCATCAAATCATCAAGAAACTCTAAAGGGTCATTTTCAAAAGGAGGGTTTATCATTTTATATCTTCTTTTGCTTTTCTAAAGAAGGCATTGTAGACTGGTTCAACTCGCTACAAATTGTAACTGGCGCTGCAGACTGTTTCACTAAAAAACCTCTGAAGAGGTTAATGGTGGAAGCTTAAAGGGATGATAGGCTTGGTTCTTTGCAATAGGGAGTAATCTTTGATGTCAAGTACTTGTTTCATGTTTTACCTAAAATCCTATTGTCAAAACCCTACTCGCTGCAAACCCGAGTTGCTGCAAACTCCAAATTCGCTGCAAATTGCGCTACAAATCCTATATTTTACACATTTACTAAAACCCAAGATGACCTCGATTTCACTTAGGTTTGAAAAACATCACCTCACTCAACACCATATTTCTCTCCTTACCTATGAAATTGCAAATCTTTTTGATGAAACCCTAGACTAAAAATTCGTTGCTGCAAATTGTCAATTCGTTGCAAACTGAGAAATTGTACTGCAAACCCTCTAGTTTACAGAGTCGCTTGGAAATTTGTCTATTGGAGGTTTCTTTCAGTTTTAGGTTGTTATCTTTACCTCCATTTATCAGTTTCAGTCTCTTTCAGTTTCTTCACTGTTTCTTTAAGCACAAATCCTTTTTCCAACAAACCCTTGTTCTTATAATTCAAACAACAAAACCTAAATTGTCAAGTTTCCATCACTTACTTTGGTAGCAACTATTATCAGAGGGAGGTTTCGATTTAGTTGTCATTGATACTCACCAAAGGAAGAAGTGAAACCATTAAAATAATAGATGTGCCACCATTTGTTTTTTGCAGTAGTATATTAGTTTTTTCATGGTTCCTCATATATGTTGGTTCACAACTCTAAAGAACATTTTTGTCTTATGATGTTCATGATTTTGTTCACTTGTTGTTTTTGGGAGTCATCCTGCATTACTCATAGATTATACAATGCACCCACAGAGGTTTGAATCTTGTCTCCATGATTTTTACATCAATTGTAGTAATCAAAAGAAAAAATGACAACTACATGAAAGTTTGCAGCGCATCCTGCAGAGGCGCCGCAAACTGCTAAATTGAAACAATTTACAACAAATTAGTACACAAAAGAATCATATTTTCATCATAACTTTTAAATGTCGATTTTGGTTCTTCTAAAATATTTTGTAGATATGAATCATAATATCATTGACTTGCTGACGAAAAATCACCTCGACCCAGTTCGTCATTTGGGAGAAAAGCTAAAAACATCACCTACAGGAAAGTTTGTAGCGAATCCTGAAATTGTGTTGCAAACTCTAACAATTTGATAAATTTGAGCTATAGGAGGGATGACACATGTCTGAGGGGGTATGAATGGTTTAATAAGAGGTATTTTAACATGAGGGACATGTGTTCTATCACCAGATCAAGCAACATGACCTATTTCAAAAGGAATTTATCACAATAGACAAGATCCAAAAAAATATGATCTAGGTGGATTTTTTTTTTTCACTTTGTTATAACAACTCCTAGAGAAAATGTAATCCAATGCATCCACTTGGGATTTGACCTCTTTAGAGTAGTAATTAATGGTACACTATAGATATAAGTTTTTTTTGTTGATGAAAGGGTTGAGTTCATGATCCAAGAGAGGAGAGAGCTTGATCAGGAGCAGTTTAGATGCTTATTTGTAAGCCCAAGGGCATGTTTGTAATCACATTTTCTGCCATTAAAGATTCATGAGAGTTTTTTATCAGACTGTCTTCTTTTCTTTCCATTTCTTTTGTCATCCTCTTGCTTGAATATACTACAGGTATTGAAGATCAATCACTGTCCATGGGTAGGAGAATTCATGAGATGCAAAGGATTTGCAGTGATTGCATCCTTTCATGATTTATGCTCAAGTATTCTTTTAATTCATTTTGCAAAGAGGACCATTGCTTGATGAATATTCTTCTTAGTGTCAATTGCTTGATGAATATTCTGCTTAGTGTCATCTACTCCATTCTTATTTTCATCATTATATAGCCCTTTTTCTAGCATGCAACTTGATTTCCTTTGATCTCTAGGGTGTTTATGACTCCATGCCAATGGAATGCCTCTACAAACAATCTATTGCCCTCTTTCTTGCTCTTTCTTGTTGATCCACCAACCATAAATTTGATTTAATTATTCAAATTATGATGGGTATTAGGATTACACCTACAATAGTCTAGGTGTGACTTCTAGTGCTAACATTTTTGGCGTCGTTG
>CBVK0100670063.1:0-16355 GCA_900067695.1 Picea abies
CTTTTTGTTGCACAACAATTCGCCCTCACCTTTGATGGGTGTAGGGCTAAAATTGGTGACATTCAGCTTGAGCTAGATGAATAATTCATAAGATCTTCTACAAAATTGTCGGCCATGGGGGAAAGGTGGTTCAAAAACTTAAAAGTCGACGAAGTGTCGTGGCCTTTGCTATTCATATCACGAAAGGTTACAACCTATGACAAAGGTATGCCTATTTCCACCCTTAAACCCAGGTGGCATGATCTTTTGATAATGGTTAAACAATTTGTGACCTGTGAGGGTCGGTATGGATTGGTTTTTCTTTATCACCTCCGGTTGTTGATGAGTTTCATGGGTTATCCTTTAAACATGCCGCATTATTTCTTGCGTAGTCTTTACAAAATGGCTAAGAGGTTCAAATGTGAGAAGGCTAATAGCATCCTGTTTCACCATGGCTTGATTAGACTCATCGTCGTTCATCATTTAAACCTTCACGGTGATAATTGGCAAGCCTTTCTATCTCGAAATGGTTTTGTTGATTCAGAGTTTGTCCAAATCAACAAGTCTGTGGTCAGTGAGACTATGGTCAGGCCACCCGTGCCATTTCATTCCCTTCTACCATCTCCCAAACCCTCGGTCTGCCCTGACATCGATCTACTTGACATCATAAAAGACAAGGCTGAGGCTGTCAAGAAGCCCGTGAGTAAGAAGGTCAAGGGTAATCCTACTGTCAACAGTAAGGGTAAAAAGAATGCTCGATTGATATCGAGACTTGCCCGGAATAAACCTAAGACAAACCTCGATCAAAATCCCATAGTTCTGAGCGAGGACTCAGACTCCGATATCGAGCGCTTCCTAGCTAAAGAGTAACCCTATTCCCATGGCCTATGCTCCGAGAAACCCTATGACTATGTTTCTAATTTGCCCCCATGCCTAAAGAACAATCCTAACTACCCAGGGATCAAGTTGCAAAATGAAACCCTTGGTCATTTAAACAAACCCTTGATTGTTATGTCAAAACCCGAACAGACATCATGCAGCCAATGTGATGTGTGGCTAGAGCGCTACTACATCGACGTTCCCTTATTACAATCAAAGATCAAATCTTTAGAGAACCAAGTCATAGTGTTGTCGAGAGAAAGGGACAGGCTTCAAGCTAATGAAAAGAAGTAGAAAATCACTGGTTTGATCATTTTCAGGAATGTTGAATCGGCAACAACCTTCGTCAATTCCAAATTGTCATGACCAAGTTGTTTTCTGATTTTCCAAGTATGAATTTCAATTTTAATTTTGTTTTACGAGTGGCTTGAATTAATATAATGAATTGGTTTTTGGGTTTCTATTAGTTCTGTTCATTATTCAAAATGATTCTTTCATAGTTTGATTATCAAAAATGGTTATGTTGTGGATCCTGTACAATAGATTATTTCTGCTAAAATCAAATGTAGTTATGATTTGGTTATGTGATTTTGTCGTGCCCATCTTAGTAGAATCGATTGATTGGTTTTGACTTGGTGTGGTTCTCTTTAGAAAAATTCTGTTAGTTTGAATTAATGTGATTAATGAGGTTTGTTTTCATTTAGATTTTGATTGCTTATGACTTGTATAAGAGATTTTTGTGCTAAAATTAGAACACGACTATGTTTTGATTTGGTACAATTTCATTGTGGTTGGATTATATCGGCTCTGATTTATTTCTTATGGTTTGATTTTGGAACGATTTTGTGGGCTTGAATTGGTATGATCGTTTAAATGTGCTATGCGTCATTATTAGTGACTGGGTTGATAAATACGATGTAATCGAATAAACTCAAAACAACCCTGTTGACTTCCATTTACCAGAAATGATTTTGTTTTGTATTGAATCAATATTCTCGTTTGGATTTGGATTACATTCAACCTATGCTGAAGATATATTTGCTAAGATCGTGGAGTTGTGTTCACTCATAATGATTATGTCAGCCTCAAACCATTTCGAATCGTTCCTGTTTGATTGGATCTGCAAGTGATTACTGTGTGCCACGATTAGCATGATCGTTTGTTTATGTTTAATATAGCTATATCAATTTGAAAAACGATCCTGTTGATTTCGTGTTGGATTTGAAAATGATTTTGTTAATGGAGAAGGCGACATAAACTATTGCATGGAAAATCTCTTAGCTGGTTACAGTTTGTGTCCATTTCAATTAGTTTATGAAAATGATTTCATTGCTGTCGAGTTATCCAATATGATTCTGTTTACCCGAAATTGTGATAACAAATTGAACAGAGTACATCTATCTCTGTAATTATTCGATTGATCATAATATTGTCTGCTCTCGAATTAGTATAACATTTTTTTTTTTATTTGAATGATTCGTTTGTTTTCAAATAGAAATTAGATATTTTTTTAGTATTTTGAATTTAATTTTTTGAGTTTTGAATTGGTTTTAAAAACGATTCTGTGTTAAATTTAGACCAGCTACAGAATCGCAAGATTCTGTAGCTAGTCTTAGAAATTAGTTTTTTATCAATTTTATCAATAAAATATCCTCTAAACTTGTCTATTTTTGCCTTCTTTCAGGTACATACGAATTACAATGATCAAATGGGCATGCTATGATAGTTTAGGAGATACTTTGGATATGATTTTGTTCTAGGTTGTTATCTTAAGTTAGAAACTTGGTATATTTTCCCAGATTTGTGTAAACTGTTTTGATAATTCCCATAGGGATGTTTTACCCTGTGGGAGGTCTTTAAATACTTGTTATTTTTTGTAATAATCATGATCCTTACTGTGGTAGAACCAGACTATGGATTTATGATACAGACTGAGATGAAAGTTGATGTCTTGTAACAACTTTCGCTTTCAATATATCAAACTTTTGTTTCAAGTTTTATTCGTATCATTTTGTAGTCGATTATAGACTACTTTAGCTATCGTAATCTATTACAGGTTGATGTGACTTGATTAATGTGTAATCTATATATGATTTTTCTCTTACATAAAAAATACAGTAATTAATTTGTTTCAGTTAATGAATTACAGATTTCTCTTCTTCGTTGATTGAATCATTTTGTACAAATCCTTACACGCAGATTTATCTAAATGTTATGATTTGTAAATCATAAGATTGCTGTGAATTTTTTTATGTCTTGTTTGTCTTGTAATTATAGAGCACAAAAACTTTCTGTTTACAAGAAGCTTGTGGAGAATCTGGTGCGGGTTTCCTCCCACCAAACAGCTGAATTGACCATCATACACAAGACAAACCTGAAGCGTTACTTCAGGTCAGTTTGTTATATTTTGTTTAATAGTCAATTAGTTAGTATAATATAAGTAGTTTAGATAAATATATTAGTTTAGATACATAGTTAGAGTTAGAGTTTTAGTTTCTTAGCTTAGATAGTTAGTTTTTATTCTATTTCTTTATCATAAAACTATAAAATCAAAAAAATAGTTTCGTTGTCTTAGGACAATTTGCAATTGATTTTTGCAGGTTTTCTTCTAAATCTGTAATCTATAAATATTATACATTTGTGATTAATATTTGATTCAGTTGATAGTTGGATGTTAAATTTCATAGAATTGTTATAGTTTAGGTAGTGAATTGTATATATTAGTAGTTTAGATTTGTTTATTAGTTTGTTTTAATTAGTTAGATTAATTAGAGTAGTTTTATTTTGTTTTCTTAGGACTTAGATCAACTAACGGAGCCGCTAAACCCATCAGGGTGGGTTATCCCAAACGGATTGGGTTATTTAGACAACCCTGGACCGGATCCACTCTTCCATTTGGCGAGCGTTCAATTTCGCCCGTCAACAAATGGCACTAGAAGGAGGGCCTGAAATTAATTAATGGCACGAGGCGGTCGTAAGACTCCTCCACCACCTAATCGCTCACCTATAGTGACAGGAAGTCATTCGAACAATAACATCCCCCCTCAAAAAACAACCACATCAAACGAGGATCCATGGATCACAGTTGAACCAGTAACCCCAAATCCTACAGGTGGTGACATACAAGAGATTGTCCGCCAATCTCTCATAAGAACTCATAGTGCCTTAGCCCGTTTGAGGCAACCAAATTGACCGTTGGACAAACCTTTAGATTTCTATGATATCAGAGAACAACTCGGAGGCACCAATCTTACTGTGAACCCTACAGATCTGATCCTCACTCCTGCTACAGGAGGATCTGGAATACCTCCTTCACCACCTCCATCATCCCCTTCTTCTTCTAGAGAAGATTCTTCTCATGAAGGCAGTTCCCCTTCTCAGCCTTCCACACCCACTACACCAATGGCCAACCAGAACAATCCTGCTAGACCTTGGCTCGAATAGGTTGTAGTAGCTGTACCTGGAGAACAACACCCTTTGCCTAAACACCTAGAGAAATGGCTTCCCAAGTTTGACCCTGATTCTAAACAGATCGCTGAAGATCACATTAAAAAGTTTATGTTAGCCATAAGACTCCGCAATGTTGAGCATGAAGACATTGTCTGTAGGTTGTTCCCCTATACTTTCGAGGGAAATGCATCTACATGGTACTTTGAACAACAACCTCATACCATCATGTCTTGGGAAAAATTTGAGTCATGCTTTTTGGAAAAGTTCGGAGATAGTAACCCTCCGGAAGTCCTAGTCATGGACCTTTCTAACTTAAGAATGAACCCAAAATAAAAAGTTAAAGACTTTAATCAAAGATTCTTAACACTTAAGAACCGAATCCCTATAGATTCCATGCCTTCCGAGAATCTTATAATAGTATACTACACTAAAGCTTTGCATCAAAGTATAGTTATTTGGGTTAAACAATCTAAGAAAGACACGTTGTTAGAAGCCTTTGAAGAGGCCAACCAGATTGAAAAAGACATACTTAGTCTAAAATATTCTACTAGCAATGAAACAGAGACTAGTTCCTCTTCCAAAAAGAAGATTGAAATCCTCCCTAGACCTACTCAAAGTAAAACACAACCTGAAAGCTCTGATTTAGAAAACTTAGCTAAAGTCGTTCAAAAACTGTCAAACCAAGTTATAGATTTGAAAAGGACAATCAAAGAAGCTTCTTCGAGCAAAGGGCCTTACAAATCCTCGTTCCGGAAGCCTTTCCCAACCAACCGACCTAATCCAAATACTGAAGGCCTTAATCTAGAAAGTTTGCAATATGCCCTTCAAACAATTCTAGAAGCCCAGGATAACTTGACGCCTCCTGAAATTCCTAAGGAGGTAGTTGAACAAGAGACAGTTCAAGAAGAAGAGTCTTCTCCAAAAATTTTTGGACACTTCTCGGATAGCATCTTTGAAGCTAACTCCGAGACAGTTCATCCCTATAATACTAGGAGTAAGACAACAAACAAACCTTCTTCCGAAAACACCATGACTTCGCCCCCAAAGAAATCTAAACCAGCTGAGACTAAACAGAGTCATGTGAACCCCAACTTAGACTATGATGTAGTTGAAGATCTTAAAACGTTAAGGGCTAACATTTCTATTTATGAGTTACTGAAATTTCCATCTTTGTTACAAAAAATGTTGCAAAACATCGCAGAGAATGGTAAAAATGGTAATTCAAACAATGTTGTTCAGAACAAAGTTCCTCTGAAGACTTCCACAAAGAATAATCCTGATCCTCAAGACAAAGGAAGCCTTCCTGTAAATAATGTAAATAATGTAGATAAAGTAGCTTTAGAAACTGCAAGTAAAAAGCCACAAACTACCACCCTTAGCACCCACAAGAATGTACCTCCATTTTTATTAACTTTCAAAATCTTTAATAGAAACATGCACAATTGTATGATAGACTTAGGAGCATCATTCAATGTGATGCCATGGTCTGTATGCCAGAAGATTAACACTGAGGTTGAACCATCCACCTTAAAAATCATACAACTTGATCGGACTAATGTTAAAGTTATAGGCAAGTTAAAGAATGTGCTTATAAGATTATCATCTAACCCCAAGGTTCATCAAGTTATTGATATTATTGTTGTGGATATTCCAGAAGTGTATGGTATGTTTTTAAGCAGGGACTGGTCGGAGCAGCTACACGGTTATTTCACAACAGATTGGTCTCATCTATGGCTTCCAGAGAACGGTAAGCCCAACAAGATAAAGGTAAATCATGAACGCTACCTTAAGTTCACGGTCATAGATTTTAACGATCCCAATGAACCATTTATGCCTTCTGATGATTCACCCGAAGTACAAGGGATGGATACATTTTTCAGCAATTTCATGGCTGAGACTTCAGCTATCACCAATCCATAACAACAGTCCGAGATTGTAGCATATGCGCAACCAATAGTTTCTACACAATGATCTCATGCACCCGATGAAAATCAAATTTGGTCTCTTTATTTCGATGGGTCAAAGTCTAAAGAAGGAGCTGGCGCAGGCTGTGTTATTATCGATCCAGCAGGTAACAAAACATTGATTGCATGTAGGTTAGAATTTGAATGTACTAATAACACTGCAGAATATGAGGCTTTACTGCAAGGTCTCAGAAAAGATTTGGATATGAACATTCAAAACTTGACTGTCTTTGGCGATTCTGAAATCGTGGTTAGACAGGTAAGAGATTCTATCCACTGTCTTTCTCCACATCTTAAAAGCTACCAATCCGAGGTATGGAATTTAATGAGTAAATTTTCTGCTTTCAATATAAATTCTATTCCTAGACTGAATAACTCTAAAGCAGATTTATTAGCTAACGTAGCTTCTAAACTCTTTCCTGCAGAAGGCTTGTCCCCGGATGCATTCTCCGTCAAACTATTGTTCAGGCCATCAGTTCCTGACAACATCACAAACTGGAGAGTCTTTGACGACGATCAGCAGATTATTAGCTTTCTGCATATGGAAGAAAATTTTCAAGGCACGGTGATAGACGAATGCATGCACGACAATAATTTGCGCAATTTCATGGTAATACCAGATCCGAGAAATCTTGAATCTTCATCGGACATGGTAAATTCAATCCCTAAATCTGTAGTTAGATTAGAGAAATTTTACGATCTTCAAGATAAATTTAGAAAGTCGGTCAACTGTAAAACCAATAGTTCCTCGTTATCTTATGAAAAAGTAAACTTAGGAACTAATGACAATCCACTGTGCATTAATCTAGTGGTAGGGTGTTCTCAACAAGAAAAATCTGCATTTATTAAATTGTTCAAAGAATTTAAAGATGTCTTTGCATGGACATATGATGACCTTAAAACTTTCGACCCTAACATCATACAACATGTCATTCCTATGAAACCCCAAACCTTACCCTTTCAACAAAAAATGAGAAAAATGCACCCTAAGCTCGAACCAACCGTTAAAAAAGAATTGAATAAGCTCCTGAATGCTAAGATAATTTTTCCAGTTAGGCACACCAATGGGTTTCTAACCTTGTCCCTGTTCGGAAGAAAAGTGGGGAAATCCGACTATGCGTCGATTTCCGAAACCTTAATAGAGCATCTGATAAAGACAACTATCTTGTCCCACCCATGGAACAAATCCTTCAACAGGTATCTGGTTCTGAGAGGCTATCCTTACTGGATGGTTTCTCGGGGTACAACCAAGTCCTGATGTCTCCACCAGACCAACTTAAAACTACCTTTCGCACCCCGTGGGGCACCTATGCTTATCGAAAAATGCCCTTTGGATTGATTAATGCTGAGGCCACTTTCCATAGAGAAATGGACATTGCTTTCCGAGGCTTAATCAATCAGTCCATCGTAGTTTACTTAGATGATGTGACTGTGTTTTCTAAAAGCAAAACCGATCATCTAGCTCATCTATGAGCCGTTCTACAGCGATGTCGTAAATACGACATTTCCTTGAATCCTAAAAAATCCATCTTTGTAGTAGAACAGGGTAAACTCTTAGGATTTATTGTGTCAAGCGAAGTAATGATTATCGACCCCGAAAGAACTCAAGTCATCGCGAAACTTCCCCCTCCTACATCCAAAAAATCTATGCAGTCTTTCTTAGGCCAGATTAACTTCATGAGGAGATTCGTCCCCAGTTTCTCTGAAATGGTCAGACCTTTACAGAATCTAATTAAGAAAGACACCCAATATCACTGGGGACCCTTAGAAAATCAAGATTTTAATGCAATAAAGAAGGCCATAATAGACGCTCCTTCTCTCATGAGCCCCGACTTTTCTCAAGACTTTACACTCGACACTTTTTCTTATGACCGTTCCTATGCCGCCTTCCTAACTCAAAAGAACGCTGAGAACAACGAAGTACCCATTGCCTTTATGAGCTCGGATTTCAAAGCTGCTGAACTTAATTATCCAGTGGTAGATCAACAAGCCTACGTTGTTTTCAAAGCAGTCAAGCATTTCCAATCTTATCTCTTGAAGTCAAGGACGAAAGTTATTGTCCCTTACCCAGCCGTCAGGAACCTGCTAGTGCAGAAGGAACTAGGTGAAAAGAGGGCTAACTGGTTCACCTCCTTGCAGGAGTACGACTTATAAATTACCCTAGCTCAGATAGTGAGAGGCCAAGGGTTATGCAAGTTAGTTGCTGACTCAGCCGCAGGACAACAAGAAGAAAACGATATGTCAAACCTAGGACAACACAATCAAAGTGCAATTTGATGTGCACAAAACCCTGTCAGTCCTTGGTATGACGATATAAGATTCTATCTTGAACATGGGTCATCCCCCCATCACCTGAATCCCACTAAAAGAAGAGCATTGAGATTAAATTCTGCCTCCTTTTATTTGGTTAATGGTATTCTGTTTCGTCAAAATTTTGATGGCGTGCTGATGCGTTGTCTTGAGAAAGACGAAGCAGAAAAAGTCTTACTAGAGTTGCATGTTGGAGAAGCTGGTGGTCATTTTGGTGGTGACACCACTACCCATAAGGTTTTAAGAGCTGGTTATTACTGGCCCATGGTTTTTATAGACGCCCATGCCTTGTGTCGTAAGTGTATTATTTGTCAGAAAGCATCAAGGCGGTTACAAAAACCAGCCTTTACTTTGCAGCCTGTTTCAGTAGACTCTCCTTTTCAGCAGTGGGGCCTTGATATCATAGGTGCAATCAACCCTTCGTCCTCTCAACAACATAAGTTTATCATAACTGCCACAGATTACTTTACCAGGTGGTCTGAAGCTTCCGCTTTAAGAATTGCCAATACCAATCAGGTAATTGCCTTTTTAAATTCGAATATTATCACTCGTTTTGGTATCCCTGATTGTTTGGTATTCGATAACGCTTCTTACTTTTCATCTCTTGAGATGAGTGACTTCTCTTTGGAAAAAGGAATTAAATTGAAGTATTCTGCTAGCTATTACCCCTAGGGCAATGGATTGGCAGAATCAACAAATAAGAACTTGATTAAAATCATCAAGAGAACGGTGGCCGAAAATCACAAAAACTGGCACAATGCACTGTTAAATGCAATTTGGGCCAATAGGGAAACACCAAAAGATGCTATAGGTAAATCCCCCTTTTTTCTCGTTTATGGTTGAGAAGCAATTCTACCACCACACATTCTTCTTCCTTCACTTTAGCTATCACAGAAAATTCAAGAAGAAGACTGTCCCCCTTTAGAAAACTGAATTAACGCTTTGATGAAGCTAGAAGAGGTAAGATCCCAAGATAAACGTAAGTTATATCAGCATCAACTATTGGTTAAAAGCTGGTTCGATTCTAGCTCTGCTTCTGATAGGAATTTCGAAGTAGGTGACCTCGTCTTGAAATGGGACAAACCGCATGAGGGAAAGGGAGAGCACACAAAATTTCAAAACTTATGGCTTGGACCATTTTTAATTGCTGAGAAGTTGGGTCCCATCTCTTTCCGATTGCAGAATCTAGAGGGGCAACCTGACACTTATCCGGCGAATGGCCAAGCCCTGAAAAGATATTTTGTCTTATGACTACCCCTGTATATTATGTACATATTTTGCTTTTGTTTTCTTTTTTCTCTTTTGTTTTTGATTTCTCCTTTGCGCTCATCAGTTTGTGTTTTTGGAAATACACATACCTGCATGCCGAACTATTCGGACAAAGAAAACAAAAAATTCCTTCACTGAAATGAATGCTAAGAAAATTGTATAAACATCAATTGTATACTTCTGAAATTTACATCTGTGATTGGCAAAAGTTTGTTGTTTGAAAGAGGTTAACTGATTTCAATCTCTAACATAATCTTGTCACGATCATCTATAATATTTTTACGCTGTCCCTATTCCTTAAGGGAATGACTCAAAAGACGTCTCCCTGCCTTAGAAAATTGGTTCTGTAAATGAAACATCTCTGGATCTTAATAAAGGACAGTTCTAAAAAAAAAATTCTGCTGAGGTCTAAAAAAATATGTTAAAATATCATAATTTTAAGCATCACCCTGCTCAACTATATATCTTTGAAAAACTAAGTAAATCATTAAAAGAGCTATGGGAAGTGCTTGTAAACCCGCTGGGATGCTGAACAGGTTTGCTGGCAGCGGGTAAATGCATGCATGACGCTAAGACAACTTCGTCAGGGTACTAAACAGGCCTGCTGGCAGTGAAGCAATGTCGGGTATATGAAAATTGGTAAAATGAGATAACTTGACCTTAAAATGTCCTTTATTCTGATCCGGAACTTCTTGGCAGGATACAGATGTCAGAGTGGGTTAAATGGAAACCCTGTTGAGGCTATGGATGCCTACTGGCAGCAGTGGCTCTGTTAACAATATTGGAGATTTTATCTTTAATATCATGGCTCACTTGTCTTAAGACTGTTATTAGTTTTCATCCTTTAAACACTGCTGGAATAATTGGTTAATGATGATGTTTACATGATTTTCTGGTTGTTGTTTTTGAGTTAGAATTTTTCTCGTTATCCTAATCTGAATTTGTTCTTTCTGACAGAGATAACTGCTTCTACCAGTGTGTCACCATTGTTGGCAGCCAATCTGCATTTTTATACTGTCCTTATAAGCTACCTACACCATTTTTTTGCAAACCTTAACTTTTGTCACAATCCTTGAATAAAATGACGCTATTATGTTTGCGCTATTTGCACACATACCTTTGTTCTTGTTTTCACGACTGCAAGCGTAAAAACTTGGTTTTCGAAGTCACATTAAAATCGTCACTAGATTGCTATGATCACTCTTTATGGTTGTTGCGCCTATAATTTACTCATGAGTATACAATTGGCAAGACCCCTTGGTCTGTACTCATTTGGAATTCTTTGATTGATTATAAAATTTTGTTTTATAAGTGATTGAATTTGTGATGCATTGGTGATTATATGTTCTTTGATCAACTCACTTGGCACATTGGTTTCATAAAAAAACATTTGTGTTATGGTTAAACCCTTGGTATAAATCGTTTCATACAACACATAGCTCATATAACCAAACCCTTGGTGTGATTTCGATTTATTGTTTTGGTTTTGAAACTATGACTATTGCTCGCGTGAGTGTTTTATCCACTTACCATAGGTTTCGTTGGTTGATTGAATGGCATAGTTTTTAACACATATGCATAGTCATTTGAATAGTTATACGTGCCAGTGGTTGTACTGTGGGTAATGACTATTCTGCATGGACTAAAATAGATCCACCACCTTTGCACATTCTACCATAAATGTTTTCCCCCTATCCTTGGTCACCCTTGGTGTTTTCGGTAACCCTGTGAGCATTTTTCCCCTACGTGTACTATGATCAAACCTTAGCCCTTGCACCCTGCTCACCGTGTGATCAAGTCTTTGGCACCGGTGGTCTGCATTGATCCGAACGGTAACCAAGATCTGTTGTTATTTGATAACGCCTGTAAGGATTTAGAGGACAATGGTTGGCTTGTGTTTATACAGAGGTTCAAGGGTTTCAATCTTTTTGTTGCACAACAATTCGCCCTCACCTTTGATGGGTGTAGGGCTAAAATTGGTGACATTCATCTTGAGCTGGATGAAGAATTCATAAGCTCTGCTACAGGATTGTCGGCCACAAGGGAAAGGTGGTTCAAAAACTCCAAAGTCGACGAAGTTCCGTGGCCTTTGCTATTCATATCACGAAAGGTTATAGCCTATGACAAAGGTATGCCTATTTCCACCCTTAAACCCAGGTGGCACAATCTTTTGATAATGGTTAAACAATTTGTGACCTGTGAGGATCGGTATGGATTGGTTTTTCTTTATCACCTCTGGTTGTTGATGAGTTTCATGGGTTATCCTTTAAACATGCCACATTATTTCTTGCGTAGTCTTTAAAAAATGGCTAAGAGGTTCAAACGCGAGAAGGATGATAGTAGCCTGTTTCACCATGGCTTGATTAGACTCATCATCGTTCATCATTTAAACCTTCACGATGATAATTGGCAAGCCTTTATATCTCGAAATGGCTTTGTTGATTTAGAGTCTGTCCAAATTGACAAGTCTGTGGTCAGTGAGACTATGGTCAGGCCACCCGTGCCATTTCATGCCCTTCTACCCTCTCCCAAACCCTCGGTCTTCCCTAACATCGATCTACCCGACATCATAACAGACAAGGCTGAGTCTGTCAAGAAGCCCGTGAGTAAGAAGGTTAAGGGTAATCCTACTGTCAACAACAAGGGTAAAAATAATGCTCGATTGATATCAAGACTTGCCCGGAATAAACCTAAGCCAAACCTCGATCAAAATCCCATAGTTCTGAGCAAGGACTCGGACTCTGATATCGAGCGCTTCCTAGCTGAAGACTACCCCTATTCCCATGGCCTATGCTCCGAGCAACCCTATGACTATGTTTCTAATTCCCCCCCGCACCTAAAGAACAATCCTAACTACCCAGGGATCAAGTTGCAAAATGAAACACTCGGTGATTTAAACAAACCCTCGAATGTTATGTCAAAACCCGAACAGACATCATGCAGCCAATGTGATGTGTGGCTAGAGTGCTACTACATCGACGTTCCCTTATTACAATCGAAGATCAAATCTTTAGAGAACCAAGTCACAATGATGTCGAGAGAAAGGGACAGGCTTCAAGCTAATGACAAGAAGCAGAAAACCACTGGTTCGATCGTTTTTAGGAATGTTGAATCGGAAACAGCCTTTGTCAATTCCAAATTATCATGACCAAGTTGTTTTCTGATTGTCCAGGTATGAGTTTCAATTTTAATTTTGTTTTACGAGTGGCTTGAATTAATATAATGAATTGGTTTTTGGGTTTCGATTAGTTCTATTCATTATTCGAAATGATTCTTTCATAGTTTGATTATCAAAAACGGTTATGTTCCGGATCCTGTACAATAGATTCTTTCTTCTAAAATCAAATGTAGTTATGATTTGGTTATGCGATTTTGTCGTGCCCAACTTAGTAGAAGCGATTGATTGGTTTTGACTTGGTGTGGTTCTCTTTAGAAAAATTCTGTTAGTTTGAATTAATGTGATTAATGAGGTTTGTTTTCGTTTAGATTTTGATTTCTTATGACCTGTATAAGAGATTTTTGTGCTAAAATCAGAACATGGCTATGTTTTGATTTGGTACGATTTCGTTGTGGTTGGATTATATCAGCTCTGATTTATTTCTTATGGTTTGATTTTGGAATGATTTCATGGGCTTGAATTGGTATGATCCTTTAAATGTGCTATGCGTCATTATTAGTGACTGGGTTGATAAATACGATGTAATCGAATAAACTAAAAACAACCCTGTTGACTTCCATTTACCATAAATGACTCTGTTTTGTATTGAATCAATATTCTCGTTTGGATTTGGATTACATTCAACCTATGCTGAAGATATATTTGCTAAGATCGTGGAGTTGTGTTCACTCATAACGATTCTGTCAACCTCAAACCGTTTCGATTCATTCCTATTTGATTGGATCTGCAAGTGATTACTGTGTGCCATGATTAACATGATCATTTGTTTATGTTTAATATAGCTATATCAATTTGAAAAATGATCCTGTTGATTTCGTGTTGGATTTGAAAACGATTTTGTTAATGGAGAAGGCGACATAAACTATTGCATGGAAAATCTCTTAGCTGGTTACAGTTTGTGTCGATTTCAATTAGTTTATGAAAATTATTTCATTGCTGTCGAGTTATCCAATACGATTCTGTTTACCCAAAATTGTGATAACAAATTGAACATAGTACATCTATCTCTGTAATTATTTGATTGATCATAATATTGTCTGCTCTAGAATTAGTATAACAGTTTTTTTTTATTTGAATGATTCGTTTGTTTTCAAATAGCAATTAGATATTTGTTTAGTATTTTGAATTTAATTTTTTGAGTTTTGAATTGGTTTTAAAAACGATTCTGTGTTAAATTTAGACCAGCTACAAAATCACAAGATTCTGTAGCTAGTCTTAGAAATTAGTTTTTTATCAATTTTATCAATAAAATATCCTCTAAACTTGTTTATTTTTGCCTTCTTTTAGGTACATACGAATTACAATGATCAAATGGGCATGCTATGACAGTTTAGGAGATACTTTGGATATGATTTTGTTCTAGGTTGTTAGCTTAAGTTAGAAACTTGGGATATTTTCCCAGATTTGTGTAAACTGTTTTGATAATTCCCACAGGGATGTTTTACCCTGTGGGAGGTCTTTAAATACTTGTTATTTTTTGTAATAATCATGATCCTTACAGTGGGAGAACTAGACTATGGATTTATGATACAGACTGAGATGAAAGTTGATGTCTTGTAACAGCTTTCGCTTTCAATATATCAAACTTTTGTTTCAAGTTTTATTCATATCATTTTGCAGTCGATTATAGACTACTTTAGCTATCGTAATCTATTGCAGGTTGATGTGACTTGATTAATGTGTAATCTATATCTGATTTCTCTCTTACATAAAAAATAAAGTAATTAATTTGCTTCAGTTAATGAATTACAATTTTCTCTTCTTCGTTGATTGAATCATTTTTTACAAATCCTTACATGCAGATTTATCTAAATGTTATGATTTGTAAATCATAAGATTGTTGTGAATTTTTTATGTCTTGTTTGTCCTGTAATTATAGAGCACAACATATTTCTGTTTACAAGAAGCTCGTGGAGAATCTGGTGCGGGTTTCCTCCCACCAAACAACTAAATTGACCATCATACACAGGACAAACCTGAAGCGTTACTTCAGGTCAGTTTGTTATATTTTGTTTAATAGTAAATTAGTTAGTATAATATAAGTAGTTTAGATAAATATATTAGTTTAGATACATAGTTAGATTTAGAGTTTTAGTTGCTTAGCTTAGATAGTTTTTATTCTATTTCTTTATCATAAAACTATAAAATAAAAAAAACAGTTTCGCTGTCTTAGGACAGTTTGCAATTGATTTTTGCAGGTTTTCTTCTAAATCTGTAATTTATAAATATTGTACATTTGTGATTAAGATTTGATTCAGTTGATAGTTGGATGTTAAATTTCATAGAATTATTATAGTTTAGGTAGTGAATTGTATATATTAGTAGTTTATATTTGTTTATTAGTTTGTTTTAATTAGTTAGATTAATTAGAGTAGTTTTCTTTTGTTTTCTTAGGACTTAGATCAGCTAACGGAGCTGCTAAACCCATCAGGGTGGGTTATCCCAAATGACTTGGGTTATTTAGACAACCCCGGACCAGATCCACTTTTCCAGTTGGTGAGTGTTCAATTTCGCCCGTCAACACATTGCTGAAACAGTCAAAAGCACGCAAACCCTGTGGCCGAAACAGTCTGTGGTCTACGATGCTGAAACAACAACTCACACAAGAAGAAGCTGTTACACAGTCCATGGTCTACGATGATGAAACAAAAACTCATACAAGAAGAATCATTTACACTCTCCATGGTCTACGATGCTGAAACAACAACTCACACAAGAAGAAGCTGTTACACTCTCCATGGTCTACGATGCTGAAACAATAATGAAGCTGTTACACTAACCACAACAGCCACACCTTGAGCTAGAATTAACCATTGTTTCTACGTGAGACCACGTTGCTGAAATAGTCAGAATGCAAATCTCGTTGCTGAAACAACCCACGATTTGCGATGCTGAAACAACATACAACAACAGTAACAAGAAGATAAATAAGGAAGTTGTTATTCCAACCGCAACAACAACACCTCACTCAACACCTTTTCAACTATTGTAATAGCATTCTGTTACGGGAGACCAGGATATCCTATTTCAGTATAGAGATTTGATCTGACTAAGAATAGGATTCAGAGGCGCACATGTAATTTGATGATCAAATTGTATCGAGAGGATTCTCCTCTTTAAATAAGAGGAAATCATCATTAGAGAGGACATTCTTTTTGTCTAAGAAAGGATTTACAGAGAAGGAGGTGTTTACTTCGACATTGTAACATGATACAATTGATAGATGAATAAAAGATTGTTCTGAGCATTTATTTCTAGTTCCTTTCATTTTAGGGGAATCTTGTGAGAAGGGAGGGCCCACCTTCTTCACAAGATTCACCCATTAG
>CBVK0100670064.1:0-16354 GCA_900067695.1 Picea abies
CTACCAATAGCCATGCTATCCACCACAAAATGAAACCATAGGGACGGGTTCATTTTGGGAGCTAACACTTTCTAATTTGTTTCATATATCTGAAATATAATGCTCGAACCTTTCGTGCCATATCCTACTTCTTTCATCAACATGGGTAAACAATAATGCATAATCTGGTTCAATAAATTCAAAAAATGTGTATATTCTAGATTAATGATTTACCTCACTAGTAGAAACCCTGGAATTGATTTGCATGTCATATATATCCACTGCATTAGGTCTGAATATGAATCTCTTTCCAGTGCCATATTTTTTCATCTAAAACATGGAGAGACACATGACAAAAAGTTTCAGAACATGTAGCACATTCTCGAAGCTTCCATTTGTGAGTTCAATTATTCCTTTGTTGATGACCTCGACTAGAGAGTTCCCCCCCATCATAATAGGAGGACCTCTGTGTTCATCCAATGAATAATAGACTTCTTTTGTGGCTTCCATGTGGTGTGATTCACCTGAATGTATGATCCAAGAATCAAGAGAGGAGTTGATGGCAATCAAAGCATGGCCAAAATTTCCTTTCTTGGTATTCTGGTCTTATAGCTTCTTGTTATTAGAACCCTTGGGGATGCAATCTCCAAGGTTGTTTTTTTGAATTATTTGGGGCATTTGATCTATCTATTTCTACATACATGCAGATACTGGATGGAATTCTTTATCGTAATAAGTGAATTTATCCCCTTTTCTTCCCTTTCTACCTTTGGATCTGGAGGCATCATTCAAGGGTTTTGAGTACCCTTCCTTATTTGTATTTGCATGAGCTTTAATTTTGTATTTGTCTTTAGATTTATAATTTTGATGACCTCTACCATCATGCATAGTAAGTGCATGCACCTTTGGGCCTTTTATTTTTCCCATGTTGACAATTTTGTTCTACTCTTGTGTCAGAGATTCAATAAACACCTCAAGAGAGGCCATCTTCCAGAGGGCTCCAGAGGCAGACCTAAGGTTCATTTCTTAAAAAAAACACCAAAAAAACCCTAATTACCGACCCTTTCGACAACACCTGCGAAGCAGATGAAGTCTCACCCGAGGTAGAGGGAGGGGGGTTTGCAGTACTCAAGTGTCTACAACCTAACCGGGACACAGATCTGTGATTACAATACTTAACATAGCACTTAGTAGTTAGCATTCATTAGCATTTAACCCTTATTCACATCACAGGTAAAATCCTAATTACAAAGCAACGCATTATTCAACAAGATCTAACACATCCAAGCACTTAACACATAGAAATAGATCATATCTAGAATTCATTCATATTACTAAGCACTGAGATACTATAACATATCCATCTAACATACAAAAAGATGAAAAAAATAAGCATAAATCACATCAATCACACAAAGAAACCATAACACAGGATATACGTGGTTCACCCCCAGCGTGGGTCTACGTCCACCAACTCTTCGTCTTCTTTATTATCTTCTTTCAATGTTCTCACATGCACAAAGCCACAAAACCAACTCCGTATAGGACATGAAATTTGCATGTACCTCACGAGATCCTTCTTCCTTGAGCTTGGCACAACACAAAGCCTCTTTACAATCACTTTCACTCAGCTTTGCAAGTTCTCAATACACAGTATGCACAAAGACTTTACAATCACATAGATAAACTACTTACATTGCTTTCACTTAGCATGATATCACCCTTAGCACCCCCTACTTACATCACCTAGATTTCTATTTATACATTACAAAAGGGGACAAAGCATGGGTAAACCCATGGGCTGACATCCCATACCGGTTACATAAACCCTAAACCCAAAAAGGCCCACAAAAGGGGGTGATATCCCATAATATCCACTTTGTCTGGCGCTTTGTCTTCGACTAGCTTGTCTAAGTCCCAAAATTGGTCAAACATGACCATCATTTCCACAAAACCTGGTCAAGGGACAACATGCCCCTAACACTCACATGTGACTCATCCCGAGTCACTCTGATCTGGGTAACTCTGCCTCAAAGGCCTCGATCTTAGCTCGAGATGACTCGACCTACTGCTTCACTAGAGCCTCCTGCTTGGCGAACTCTTGATTAACTTTCTCGGTCACAGGCCCTTCCAAGTGTTTTTCTACCGTTGTGACCACTTGTTCTAGTTGTGCACCTTATCCTTCAATCTCCTCAAAAAGTGACCAAGCTTCATCCTGCATTGGATGGAGCCTCTGGGTCACTTCCATGACTTTACTATGGATGGAATGGACTTGTTGTTGAACAAAGCATTGTTCCTGGGACCTTTTCATCCTCTCTACCACTGACAGTGGCTTCAATTGTGCTTGCACTATTGCTGCTTATTGCTTTGCTTCCTCGAGCTGTGACTCCAGTGTCCTTAGTTCAAGGTCCTCTGAAAGGTGCTCATAGGTCTACGCACTTCGACTACTGAGGTGTTTTCATTCTAAGGCCAATGCTTTGATTCTCTCGATTGCGCACCAGACAATTTCTTCCATTTGGTATCGCACTTCCTACGGAGTTCTTGGTACTGCTTGCAATTCCAGTTCCATGATTTTTGCTTGAATTTGTTGAATGGCTTCAACAAGCCTCCCCACTTGACTCTCCACTGGGTCTTCTTCCATCTGTGTGAGGCCCGACAAAAAGAAAAGTGCTCTAGTGACTACCTCCCTAATTCCCATCTGTTCTATGAACAACTGTCCTTTCTCCTTCTAGATCTGTGCTCTATCCTCTGCAAAATTCTCTTGAAGGTCATCTTTTTCTTGTTGTGCAACCCGATGTTGCTCCATGGCTTACTCCTTTGCTTTCTTCAATGCCTCTGCAACCTTCTCTTTTTCTTCCTGGACATGACGAAGGTGATCTTCTGTTGCACTTGTTATCCTACATAGCTAGGCAGGTTCATCTCCCAACTATGTTCCTTCTGATGATGGTGGCACAGTAGACATTGTGTGGCTGGAGTAAAGGGCTCTTTGTACCCCTTTCATCTCTTATTCAATCCTATCATACATGGTCTCCTGTTCTTCTTTGTTGTGCTTTAAAATATCCTTTGAAGTATCTGATACAACGACGATGATGAGGTCAATGTCATCCACTGTGAGCACAGTCTGCAACTTTGGCTTACTAGATTTTGACTCCTTCCGCGATGAAGGTATCGTTGGGGAAACCTTTCTTTTCTTGGATGTCTCTGTCTATGTCAGGGGATCTTTAGACGTTGTTACTTTGCCCTGATTCTACTTGTCTTCTTCCCCTTCATCCTCTTATTTGTCTTCTTCGTCGCCTCCTCCCCCTCCAGGTGAATCTAATTCAGTCTCCTTAGATGCATTGTTCAATTCTTGTACATCTTCCTTCTTCTTCCTTCTGCTACTGTTGGGTGCATCATATTATTTGCGAGTGACCACAAGACTTCCGATGAGTTCAGGGTTGGACAGTTCTGTCTGTTCTATTGGTATGAGGAATTCTGGATGCCATTCCTTGGTTATTTCTTCCATGTCCTCCTCTTTGATTTTATAGTAGGATTGGATCTCTTTTTTATGTTCATCTTTGCACGCAGTGATATAAATGAAATGTATATCTGTGCGGAACTTCTCTATTGGATTGAACCTATGTAGGGTATTTGACGTCATGTGAGGGAAGGACTCAATATCCCTCTTTAGCTATAGGTAGTAGGTGTGGAACACCGCATTTGACTGCCATTGTTTCTCCATGTCACTCGAATACTAGAGCGTAGTGAAATTCGAAGCTAGTGGTTCAGATGACTCAATTTTAGGGAAGGTTGCTCCTTCTGTTATCTCCCAAGCAATGAAGGAAATGAGAATCATTAGGCAACTAAAATGAAACTCATATCCCTGATCCTAAGCTTCACGACAGTCTTTCTTTAACTAATTGATGAGGTATCTCGTCCAGTTCATTTGGAGCCCTTCAATGCATTTTCCGGCGAGGTCAACAACAAAACCTGTGACTTGCATGGGTTTGTTCTTCCTGACTAGCTTACCAACGATCAACTGGTAGGCTAGGTGCACTGTGCCATTCTGGATGGAGGCTAACTTGTATCCCTACTTCCCCTTTTCCACATCGCCATAGGTATCTTTGATTCACTGTGCCAGGGCAGGATCTGCAGCCTTCCCTGGGTAAAATTCTTCTGGGTTTGGTCCTTGCATGCTTAATCTGGTGATCCAATGGATTAGCGCCAGATCTACAGTGATGCATCTATCAAGCCATAGATAACCACCATCATAGAAAGACATGAGTATTTTAATGCATGCGTTAACCTCCTGATGTCTTATGAAGTGTGGTATATTCATCACGTTAAGAATGGTGGACCTCGCAATGTCCATGGTCCATGCTAGGGGATTATCTTCGAATTCTTCCCTACTGTCTTGGTCAAATACTTGTGTGGTGCAAGCATGCCATAGTTCTTTAAATCTCCCAATTTGAAGTCATTGATATTCAATGTCAGAATCTGTCCCAATTTTGATCCAACTGCATGTATCCCCTTCGGGAGGTACACAGTGATCAATGTGTAGTTGAAGTCCCTCAGGACACTATCACGACTCAGTGCCCGCCAAAGGCGGGATGTAGTCAGGCAGGATATATGGGATGAGCTTCATGTTCGCCAAGTCATCGCAATGCTTGCTCAGTTTATCTGTTGTAGTTCAAGAAGCTCCATATCGATGTATAGTCCATGGGGATGCTTGTACTCCTCTCGTTGATGAAGCTTGTGCCCCTGTGGACATGATATTCTCAGCCATGAGGTCTATGAGGATCTCTTTGGTGGATTTCTCTACTATTCTAAAGTCACTCGACATACACGCTTGAGATCAGATATCTCAAGTTGGTGAAAAAACACCCAATGTAATAGAATGGGTGGCAAGGTCTCAATAAGAAAACCGTGGTAATAGTCATCTCTTTGTGGGCTCGGGTAATCATAATTCAAAAAAGTTTTCTCGATACAACATTTGACAGGATAAATAGACAACGTCGTAATAGATTCTTCCAATGGTTCAAAAAGCCTTAAACAATGTGATTCCATCCATTATGGCACGGTCCCAATGGTCCAATGACGATCTTTCTGGCCATATCTTCATTTCTAACCGTTCTGGAGCATTAGTCTAATGGTCAGGACACCTCCAACCATCATATTTCTTCATTGTGGCAAAGTTCCAATCTACACTACTCTGCTATTCTGATGAAGTTCAAGTTTTGCAAACCTTCCTTCTGCGAAGTCCTCTCTGGAACTTCCTACAATTTTCCCCATTCATGCACCCCAAGGAAGATAACGCATCATTTATACATATATTTTAGTCTCGTGATGCATGAAAAGAGTACGGAGGGTACAAAGCTACACCATAAAGCATGTCAAGGGTCACCTTGATGGAATTTCAAGTATTTTATATCAGTTGTGCACAATTTTTTGCCAGGAATCCAACGATGCATTCCATTTCTACATTTGAGAAACATGTAAAAATATCATTGTAAAACACAAGCATTTGAACATTAATAAACAAAGTCTCTAATGGAAGTGGACCCATAGAGGTAGCCCAATTTGGGTGAACACCATTTTCTCCAAATTGTGTATGTGATTACATTATTGTTGTTCACTTCATGTTCAATTATTCGCAATTCATTTATCATTAAAGTGAAATTGGATAGATAAGTATTTTACATGTAATTTTCAAAAACTGTGAAGCGATCATTTTATTTCGAAGATCAAGTAGATTTTTATGTGTATTTAAAAGTATCAACATATAAGTATTTTTTGGATCAAGTTGGTATCAAAGCTGATTTGACAAGTAATTTTCAAGTGGATGCTTACAAGATCCAAACTCAAACTTGGTAAAGGAAAAATCACAAGTTGTAAGTCTGAAACTGGAAATAGATTTCAACGACAAAAGATGGCTTTTGAAAAAGAAAAATATTAGCCCATGAGTGATGAGAAGATTAGAGTTATGCTTCAATCACTAAAAGAAGCAATAGATGAGTTAGAACGAAGAATTCAAAGGTTTGTAGGTGGAGAATATTAGGTAAAAGGAGGAGGAGGTGAAGATGGTGGACCTTTCGAGCCCCCTTCCCCTTCCTCATCATCATGATAAGTTTCTTTTGAAGCAGGTAAACATTCTTCTCATCAAAAGAAATCCTCTAAGAAGAATGGCCATAATATTCCTTTATTAAAATTGGATATTAAGTTTGATTTTCTAACCTATGATGGAGAACTAAATGTTGATAAATTGGAGAATTGGATCAAGAAAATAGAGGTATATTGCAAGGTTCAAGATATTATGGACAAGGATACAAAGATACAGTTAGCTTCTCTTCAAATAAGTGGCACTGCCTTAATATGGTGGGAGATTAAGATGAAAGTTGATCTAGTTCAAAAGGGTAAAAGAATATCTTCTTGGGATAAATTTACTAAGGCTGTAAGAAAAAACATTATATCCACTCGCACATACACTGATGGAAATTATCAAGTGGCAACATCTAAGACATGGTAAGGAAAAAATATTTAGGAATATACACAAGAATTCAAAAATAAGAAACTATCCTTGGGAATTTCGTTGTAAACTCATGAAACTCTTCTAAAGTACATTGGTGGCATGTTCTCATATCTTCATCACACTATTCTAATGTTTATCCCTACTAACATTGATAAGATATCAATATAAGCTACACATCAAGAGGCTAGTAAGTGTAAGCATGTGACCGAAGATAAGAATCCATTCAAATACGAGAAGAAACTGAATGGTAAATGGAAGAGTAAGAAATCAGCCATAGTGAAGCAAGTTGAGGGGAGACCTACAAGCTCCCACTGTAAAATAAAGGGACATGTGGAATCATACTGTTGGAAGATTCATATAGAATTACGACCAAAGAAATACAAGGATAAAGGGAATCATAAGACTATTGCATCAGTTCATTAAGATCTAGGTTCAGATTCTGGAGATGAATCCAAGATCATGGACATAGGAGGCAAAGATATACCAGGTATCAGTTCAAATTCTTTAGTTCAATCTAACAAGATGGAAAGTGATATTGATCAAAATAAAAAGAGTGAGATTTTTCATGTCAGAGTTATAGTCAAGCATACAAAGTTGGATACTTTATTTGACAACGGATCTCAAGTTAATGTAATATCTGAAGCAATTTTTAAGAAGCTGGAATTGAAGATGAGACCTCAAAAAAATGCATATCCATTAGGTTGTGTGTGTGATGATGCTAATTTGCAAGTAACAAAACAATGTAAGATCAGGTTTTCAATTAAATCTAAGTTCTTTTATGAGGTTGAGTTAGATGTTGTGCCTCTTGAAATTTGTGGCATTGTCTTGGGTAGTCCATATCTATTTGAGAGGAAGGTTGTGTTATATTGAGAAGAAAACAAATATCACCCTCTCAAGGATGGGGTTGAATACATTGTCATAAATCATTGCATGAAATTAATGTTCCTTTAGTGAGCACAAAAAAAATGAAGAGACTCGTGAGGGAAAGAAAATACTTTATTCTCATGATAGTGAAATAGAAATAAGACTATATAACATATGATTTAGCAGGTTGTGATCCAAATCATAAGTAGGAATTTATCAACATCATATCTAATTATGATGAGTTGCTTCAGGAACCTCCCAGCTTTCTTCCTAAAAGAGAGTTTGAACATGAAATATGTTTGGAACAAGATGCTCCTCTTCCAAATATTGGAATGTATAGGTCATCAATGATCGAGAATGAATAAATCCAGAACAAATTTCAGGAGATGCTTTATAAAGGAATCATTAGACCAAACTTCTCTCTATGTGGTTCTCATATTGTAATAGTTGCAAATAAATATGGCATGTGGAGGATGTGTATTGATTTTCGAGCCCTGAACAAGATCACGATAAAGAACCATTATCCTCTTCCAAGAATAGATGATCTATTGGATAAAATAAATAATGTTGTGTATTTCACTAAGTTAGAATTGGGAAGTGGTTACCATCAAATTGGAATTGCAGAAGGCAACATATGGAAAACTTGTTTCAAGACTAAGTAAGGCTTGTTCGAATGGTTGGTTATGCCATTTGGGTTATGTAACAAACTAGCAACTTTTATGAGAGTGATGCATGATGTGTTTAGACCCTACATAGATGATTGTGTTATTGTATATTTAGACGACATATTGATCTTTAGCTGAACATGGGAAGATCTTTTGATGCGTGTCAAGAAATTTTTTGAACTTTTGGAAAAGCATAAGTTGTATGTTAATATGTCTAGGTGTGAATTTTGAAAAAAATCTCTAGTATATTTGGGTTACATTATATGGAATGGTCAGTGGAAAATAGATCCTGAAAAAGTAGAATTCATTGTGAAATGGCCCAAGAGAACTACTACCACTGAAGTCAGGAGCTTCTTATAAGTAACACAGTACCAGAGGAAAATTATTGCTCATTTCTCATACATAGAAACACCTCTACATGCATTAATGAGTGCTAAATAGGTCTTTCAATGGGGAGAAAAGAAACATAAATCCTTCAAGACATTGAAGGAAAAGATAAGCACCACACCAATTCTAGATTTGCTAGATCTACAATAGCCATTTGAGATTCAAATCGATGTAAGCGGATATTCCATGGGCACAATATTGATGCAACGAGGTAAAACTACATGTTATCATTATGATAATTTCACTCAAGATGTGATTAACTATCCAACATATATATTTTGGTGTATGTTATTAGTTTATCCCTGACCCATGATGTACAAGATTTTCATCTATGGAAGTTAATTATTGAGTCAGTGGTAATCTTTGTTTGATCTCTCTGAGATGTGTTATCTATCTTGAAAACATTTTTCCTTTTAAATATTTTCATATCCTAGTCATATGGGATCTGCATAAAGAAAACTAAATTCAAGGCTTACCACTATGATCTAGTCCTGGATGGGAGTGGAAGATAATCTATCTTCATTTAAAACTAGGTACCCCCTATGTTGCGATCAACTTTGTATCATTGTTTGTGTGTACTACCATTTTATTTTAACTAAACATATATTATGATCCACAACTAAGATAAGGAAATATTATTGGTTACTTCATTGTCAAATCATATGCACATAAAGAAAACATTTCCTTATCTGTTGTCTATGAGATATTCTAGTTTGTAATGTCTATTTAATCGTTGCATAAAATTACTTCTTGACATCTATTCCACTATGGGTTGGAGGTTGTCAAACTCATGATCTCTGATCGTGAAATATTATGGGCCATATGATTGATCCCTTGTGATCTAAATCAAGCATTCAATTAATCAGAAAAAATCATCTAGGGTTAATGACCATCGTGTATGACTTGGCACACTAAATTATCATCAATAACCTCTCCCTCTAGTAATTTCGTCATTAATTAATTTTATGTTTGTATTACAACTTTCACCATAACTTATGTACATTAAATTTTAAATTAGTACTTGAAATAATCAATGAGCAAGACACCTTGTGAATTATCATCAATAACCTCTCCCACTAATAATTTCGTCATTAATTAATTTTATGTTTGCATTACAACCGCCATTGTAACTTATGTACATTAAATTTTAAATTAGTACTTGAAATAATTGATGACCAAGATACCTTGTTTTCTATTAACACAGGGAATTCACCTTGTTGACCAATATCTTATCACGTTCATTCATAAAGGGGGTTTTAAAATTGTGAAAAATGAATTCAGTATATTGTAGGCATTGGGGGGATCCAGGGTATAAGTGTGTTTATAAGTATTGGGGGTATAAAAAGAGGTATATAGTAAAAACAAGGTTTTTTTTATTGGAAAAATGTATTGGGAGGGGGGTTTAACAAAATGATTTTGGGAGATATTTATCAATATCTAGTAAAATTAGGTTTATTCTTTAATATCCTATGAACATAGGTGTTATGCCATAGGTTCACTGAGGGAAGACCCCATGTCTATTAAATTAGAAAATCATATAATTAATATGTCTTGATATTAATGAGGTTAAGGAATAAACTTAGATGCCTTTACCACCGTAAGAGTTTATATATATATATAGTTGGCTTAAAGATGAGATTCAAGATTTGAGATATAGTACCAGGAGTTAATATTAAGATGTGATTGCTCTTTAGTCTAGCGAAAATTTGTTGATGCTAATCTAACCTTGTTATAAAATTAGGATCAATAGCATTTAGAAAAGTAGGTAAGTGGAAGATCATGGTATTATGATTAGTATCAAAATCCCTTTTTATTTGAATTTCGATTGCACTAACTTGCTAAATTAACCTCTTCATTTTACCATAATGATAATATTGGAAAGGTAATGTTATGGTATGATATGTTGTTTAACATATTTGAATTAAAAATTGTGATTTTAGCATGGAAGTAATTTATGAATTATTTATCTCTCATCGTGATTAGAAAAGTATGATTATATTATCCATGGAGGTGTAATAGTAAACAATAATTTAATTATTGTATAATATTAATAATACATTAATAATAATCATGATATTGGGTTAATAAAATATATTTTTACTTCAATTTAAAAATACAATTTTATGGTGGAAAAAAAAATTAATAAATTGACATAAACCACTCAAACTAAATTCAATTGATTAGCTTTTCTGATAACGTGCTCATTTAAGAGTTAAACATGTCATTCGCTGGAATTGAACATATTATATTATTGTTGTGCAACTAGATAAATTAATTAGCATAAGTAATTGACCATATAACTAAATTTTAAACAATAGATAGATAAATTGTTATTCCAATAATGCTTAATTTTATGCTATCTTGATCTACTATTATACATTTGGGAAAAGTTGTAATACCCTAGGTTAAACCCCAATTGTAAATGTACATATGTTTTATAGACTAGTGAGCCAAGATGTTTTGGGCAAGAGTGCCTTTGTATATATATGTTTTGAGACCAGAGTGCCTATGTGATTTAGGTCAAGGAGCCTATGAGTTGAAAGTCCGGTGATCCTAGAAAATGTAATATGTAATCGCACTCGACTATATTAATAAAATACAACATTGATGTGGACCAAGTCAGATGAAAGAGTATGGGGGGATAGGAATCTACGAGAGGGAAAGGGGACTAAGGGATTGAGAAAAGGGGCTAAGTCAAGGGGGCTTAATCCAAGGAATAAAATAATATTATGTCCTAATTCATGTAATATAATTTTATCTTAATTTCCTAAAGGTTGGGAATAAATTACAAAGTGAAGTCAAAGCCGGTTCCTAGAGTGACAAGTGTCAACATAGGAACATGCAAATATAATGTGGGGAATTAGTGTAATTTCCATCATTCATTCATTCCTTCCATCATTTGTACCTTGGATAGGGAGTGCAAGTTGAAGCTTATTGTTACCTAGTAAATCCTTGGTGGTTTGGATTGAAGAAGCAGCCTATCAGGCTTGTGGAGCATTTTCCTTGGGTGGGAGAATTGTTGGGATAGGTTTCCCTATGTGATGGCCTTGTTGGTTTTGAGATCTTAGAGAAACCTCATGCTCCAAGTGCTACAAAGATCAACGACTTCCTAGTCAGTTTGCTTCTTAATCTTGGAAAGGAAGTGGGACAATTGAATGACCATTAAGCGGAGAAGGTGTACACTTCTTGTGGTGGGATAGGATGTCGGGAATGGAAGGATATGAAGTGGGAACTGTTGCTGGATTTTTCTCCTAGGCCTATCCTTTATTGTGTTATTTTTCATACCTTAGTTTGGATTAGGATGGATTTTCCCTAGTGGATTCATAGCCCCAGCTCGGGGGTGACGTGTTATTGAGAGTGTATGAAGAAAAAATTCCATAGTTGGGAGGAGCGTCTGAGTTCTACATGTAGTTGGTGATTTACAAAAAAATATAAGTTTTCTTTTATGCACGTTTATATGTTGATTAATGTGCATGCTTATGTTAATTCTTTTTATGTAATTGTACACAATTATGCATGATTGTGGATGTTATTGTTGGTTCTACATAATTTTTTCCTATGAAGGTCATGTAGTTAATAAATGGTAGCAAAGGAAAAATACAATTTTGTGTGGTGTGTCTCATATTGGAGGATGGGGACATTACATTCTGGTATCGACACCATAATTTCAATACAAGTCCTGCATGGGCCATTTGTCAGCACGAAGAAGCTGAATTGCAGAAATTAAATCTCACAGGATGTCTGGAACATGTTTATCAAAATTACTTCCATGAAATGGGGGATATTTATAAGGAATTTGAGGGAATTGAGCCAGAGGTTAAAAATCCCTAATTTTAATCTCAAGCTCAACAATTTTGGTATTGTAATTGGTTTAATTTTGGATTTACAATGCAACCATGGTGAAATTGGGTAAAAAACCATGATTTATGAAGTTGAGTTCATTGGGAAATTGATATAGAAGTGTCAAATTTCCAGTGCAATAGTAGAATTGACATGCATAGGGTCAAATTTGTTTCAAGGAAGCCAAATTACATAGTTCAATGGAGGCCTATGTGAAAATTTTGAAATTATGCATCCTTGGAAAAATTGGAAAATTTTGAAAATTCGAAAAAATTGGGTAATTTTTCGTACCATGATGTGGAGGCCATGTATTAGTGACATGGAAGTGGTGAAATGTACTACCATGTTGGTAGTTCCATGGTGGTAGGTTCATAGTGGTATCCAGTGGCACAATGGTAGGGTCTATAGTGCACGTGGTGGGTCCAGTTAGTGACATGGGAGCCACATGCATAGGGTGGTATAGCCCAATACCATAAACCATTATCGCATGGGAAGCGAAGAATTTTTTCCCTAGATATTCTATTATGACACACCATTAAAATCATGCCATGTAGAAAGATTTTTTGGAATGTCTCACCCCAAAGGGTGTGTTAATTCCCATGCACGTTTGGGATGTGACATGGTCTCTCCATCGTCGATCTTGTCTAATCTCCACCATTGGATTGGGGAACAATAAAGTTTGCCCACCAAGGTAGAGTTGTGGGATGGGACCCTCCCATCCCTGTGACCAATGAAGAGGTGCCACGAGGAGACCTAGAAGATAGGGTGGGACCCATGTTTCATTCAAAGTCAGAGGTGTTCCAGTTGGGAAATCAGTATGGGTGGGGCCTATAAAATATTAATATCTTATTAATGTATAAGGTCAACGTAAAAGGAAAGGAAGAGAGAGGTAAGGGAAGGAGGATGATCAAGGCTGACAGGGTAGAGCTAGGAGGGTTAGGAGGGTGACAGGGCATCACCTTAGGGTGTGATGTGGACCCAATATTCCACATCAGTAGCCATGTAAGCAAAGATGCCACATAGGAAAAATTGTACTATAGTTTTAAAAAACATTCTAGAGCCATTTTATTATTTTGGCCATAATGAGAGCATATTAAGTAAGATTGAGATGAAACTTCTAGGTTTTTTCCACAGTAACGAGAGCTACAAAAATTCTTGAGAGGGCCATTGGTGAATTATGCTCTAATTTTCCAGAAAATGCAAATTCCCTATTTTTGAAGATCAAGGCCAAGCTTAGTGGGAGGAGAAAATATACTGCTAAAGCTTATACACAATGTTAGAAAAGTAGACATGAAAAAACCATGTGAGGGTATTGGACATATTCTAAGCAATTTATAGTGGAGGTGCTAAAATAGGGAAAAATACACTACTCTGAGCCACTTTTGGGAGATTTTCAAAGGAGGAAAAGGACCCTCAAATGGAATATCTGGAAACAATATTTTATTTAAAATTTTGTTACTTATCAAGACCGAAAAATTTGGTTCAGTGAAGTTTTTCTAGAAGTGCACAGTTTGGGAGATAGCCAGTTTGGCTAAAAATTCTAAGTCTGGAAAAGGGGGTGAAAAAGAAAAAAATTGTCATTTCCATATTGCTTTAGGTTTTGACTAGAGAATCAGGTTAAGAATACGAGAGTTGTTATGAATTACCTGTCATAATTATTATATATGTCTCATACAAACTTTTCTTCGATTCTTGAAATATTTACTTTTACAAGTTGAAGAAGTTGGTGTATGGGATTAATTGCACAAGAATGAAAAGTATAAAAAAGGGGTAAATTGACAATATTCAAATGACTACAACTTTCTTCTAGGAATTTAGAATTGAGAAAGGAGATGGTCATTGGAAAGGTATTTGATAGAGGAATCTAGATGTTCACTAAGGAATGTGAATTGAATAGTAAAATTCACAAGCAATCAGAAAGACAAATTCTAGTACACTTTGTTATAGCATCAATTGCCACCATTAAAGCATTGATGATCATATTGGCCCAGTCCATATCCTACTTTCAAAAAAAAATTCCCCATACCTCCTTGAGATATTCTAAAAAAAACTTTTTTTGGAAATTGTACATGCCTTGGAAGTTAAGCAAGATGTGTATACATGGGTTTCCCAAAGGAAATTCACATACATGTTAATAAATTCTTAAAAAAAAAAAATTCCTAAGTAAAATTTGAGTTATGGATTTGCTTAGTTTCCTAACTCCATTAACCCATACTCAATTTTCTCTAACCAACTAGAGATGGCTTAAATAGAGAATTTGATCCAAGGAGAAAGGCAATGATTCAGAGCATATCAAAGAAAAAAATATATTGGTTATCCCCACCACGTCTATACGTGCATATACCTCCCATTTCTATTGGTTCTTGACTTGAAAACCCTTGTTTCCAATCTTATTTGAGAACCTATCTATTTGAATAGGAGTTTCCTTATATCCTCCTTGAGTCTGTTAGTGAATCATATGTCGAGACCAACCTTAATAGTAGGAGCTTGGGTGGAGGGACCTGGAGAATTTTTGACAGGGCAATGCCACAAAAATACAACTATACAGTGTAATTTCCAGACTATTGAATATTTATAAGATGCTCATTCCTTCAAAACACTCTATTCATATTGTTTAATATAAGGTTACTTAATATATGATGTTTACAACACTAGTTGCATTGATTTTGTTGTGTATTTAATTGAACTAATAGGTATTTATTACTATAATGATCCAGGAGGATCCAAGAATGATCATAGAGGTCTAGAAAGATCCAGAACATCCACAAAGGTCTAGAATGGTTCAGAAATGATCGAAATTCAAATGATTCACATTGTCCCGAAAATTTTCATTAGTGTGTAGAGATCATCATCAGATTTATAGCGATGAAAATGATGATTCAAATGGAGTTCTTATGCGAACGTTATAAGTGGTTAAAGTTCCATTCAAACCTGGTCAAACGTTAAAGTACAAGGGAAAAAAGAGGTGATGCATGGAACCTAATTGATAGCTAATTGGGCAAGGTACAATCCAACTACAGGTTGACACGTGCTCCAATCGAGTGATGACGTGTTGCATTGAAGAGCCAATGAGATATTTCTACATGGCAACATCCCATTGACTAATATTAGTCAAGTGATATTAAAAGTTATGGAGTTGATGAGGGTTCAACCCGTGACGTTCATAGCCCATGTTTTAACATAACTATCCATACCAACATGCCACACCATGAGTCTTGATAAACATATGGAAAATTATATATTTAACATGGTGTAAAGTTATATATGGGATGCCAAAGGGTTGAGGGCCTAAGCCCTCAACCCTTATCCCTTGGTATTTATACATCACATGTATCCATAATTATTCACACAATGGGCTAGCACAAATTTTTCACGAGAGTTGTAACCATATGTTATTGTTGGCATAGGGGTGGACCCAAGGTTCAACACTTCAACAACGAACCAACAAAACCCTAACTACCATCCCTTTCGGTAACACCTGTGAAGCAGATGAAGTCTCACCCGAGGTAGAGGTAGGGGTGGTCGTAGGACTCAACTGTCTACAACCTAGCTGGGACACATATATGTGATCACAATACTTAACAGAGCACTTAGTAGTTAACATTTATTAGTATTTAACCCTTATTCACATCGCAGGTCAAAACCCTAATTATAGAACAACGTAGTATTGAAAAAGATCTAACACACCCAAACACTTAGCACATAGAAATAGATCAGATCTAGAATTCATTCACATTAATAAGAACTAAGATACTATATCAAATGTGTCTGACATACATAAAGATTACAACACTAAGCATAAATCACATCAATAACATAACAATCATAATGCACAAAGCAACCACAACATAGGATATACGTGGTTCACCCCAGTGTGGGGCTACATCCACCAACTCTTCTTCTTCTTTATTATCTTCTATCAATCTTTGTACATGCAAAAAGCCACACAACCCACTCTGCATAGGACAAGAGATATATGTGTACTTCACCGTATCCTCCTTCCCCGAGCTAGGTCACAGCACAAGGCCTTCTTACACAGTATAGTCTGCACACAAAGCCTGTTACAATCACTTGCACTTAGCTCTGCAAGTCTTATCACACAGTATGCACA
>CBVK0100670065.1:0-16354 GCA_900067695.1 Picea abies
TCTATTGTGTATTCATATTTGTGGTTATTATATTTGTAGATCTATTCAGGCTCTTAACACATTATCTGGGAATAAGACTTAGAAATCATTTAGTACCTTAGAACCTGCATGCCTTAATGACAGTTCTCTTTGCTTTCGACAGTGGATTCACATCATTGGTTCATGATCGTGAGATTTCGATGAATGTTCGACTTCATCTCATTTATTCACATTTGTTCGGATTGTACTTAGGTACCTTGGGAGTCATTGACATCAATGGTGATTTCCCTCGCACTTGTTAACTATTTTCATCAATGACCTGTAATTGAGTGGTTTCTACCATGTTCGACTTCGACACATGTAATCACATGGTTATATTCATACTTTTCAGACAACGAGATTGAAGACCCTGGGTCTTATCTTTTGGCCCAGGTTGCGCTAGAGTATTTATGATTTGTATTGACACATGGATCCACTTTGTATGTCAGGTGGCTATGTCCTAATATGCATCTTCTAAACACATAGATCCACAGTGTATTCTTGGTGGCTATGTGGTATTTTGGTGACATGGATCCATAGTGTATATTGATTGGTGGCCATGGCCTACATTAATGATTTCATTCATTTGTGGTATGAGAATGGGAATGCCTACCTCAGAACTAGTATTATATTCTGTAGATGCTTGATTGTTTGCAGAATTATGATTAGGTGTGATCCTTGTTTATGACACACACACACATTTTACAAAGTATTTCGGTTGTCACGAGTTCCAGCCTCATACTTTGGGGGGCATTCCGTTACACATTATTTTGGTCACTCTAGTGTTGTCTCTACAGTTATGTGTTCAAGCTCTCATAAGGGGTTTTTTCCTGAGAAAAGTGACTGTTGTCTTCTTCCACAAAATATATATTTAAGATGTGTTCGCAAGCTGACTATGTTATAGGGTGCGAGAATCTTGATTCTCACAGGCAACCCTATATCTAGCCTGGGAGGTGTTCACAGTCTTCTCTATAGGTAGGGTGAAAACCTATTTTGAATCTTAAAAGGAAGAGGAAGTTATGAAGGTTCTAGAAGAGCATCTTCTAGAAAATGAGTTGGCATTCGCATGGTTGGAATCCTACTGACTTCTCATATTTAGTGGGATCATCCTCGTCCCTTTAACCATCTCTCCTTCTTCTATATAATGAAGGGTTCCTCAAGGAAGAGGTTACGCAAGATTGAATGGAGAATTGATGAAAGAATTGTGTGAAGAACCCTGTTTGGATTGAAGCTTGAAGACTCTATTTGTCTATCAAGTTGTACTGGATCTTCTTCATGTAAGTGTAAAGCAAGTGTGAGTGTTGGAACTAAGGACCATTGAAAGGAATCTTGCAACATCAAGGCGATCTGGTTGTATCTTCTACTTTCATTTAATATAATACAGCGGCATGTCCCTTTCCCATAAAATCACTCTTATTTTATTTCATAACTCCTTGATCATATGCATAGGTTGACATTGAATATACTTTGTTATCTTCACTTTGGTTGGTTTTTTTTGTCTTGGACCTGATCTCACAAGAGCACCAGAGCGAAGTAGGAACAACAGAGACCTAAGGAAGCAATATAAAGGTATGCCACTCATTCATTCTTGGTAGTAGATTCAATGACTACAAATTAGAGAAAGAGTCTTCTGTCCTATTTTGTTCTAGATCCAAGTAGTTCTAGGGAGATCTGTTAATGTCTAAATATACAGATTTATCCTGTAACAACCGCGAAGAAGATCTTGGTCATCGATTTGAAAAGGGAAGATGTTGATTCGTCAATATAAAATGCACCATATTTGGGCTGTTGATTAGGAAGCCTCATCTCAGATCACAAGATCAATGGTCGTGCTCCATTGTGGGGTTGGAAGCTGGTCACCTTTTTAAATTTTCAAGGGCAGGCTGCAATTAAAACTGTTGTTTTTAGAAAGGGATGCATGGCGATTCATGGTGAATTGTGGGGACAAAAGAGGTTTTATTTAAAACCACCTTGGTCGTGCCTACAATCATGCAATTGCATAAGGTCATGGACCTAGGTCACATTGAATAAGGAGTGACGGAGAGGAGCTATGCCAAAGTCCGAAAGTGCCTGTATTGGTCACAAAAGAAGATCTGCATGGCCTCGAGGCACCGGGATTGACTCGAAGAATTCATGGGAACCGCTTGAAACATTCATGGGCGTCAGGCCTCATCTCGATCCCGATGAAGATAGTTAATGGAAATGGGGTAGCAATTGAGACCTCGTGTCACCCCATAAATGGAAAGCATACTGAGAATGGTCATGGGGGGAGGTTGTCCATCTGAAGTTTCACGAGGGATGGATTTTCCTGCAAAGCACACAACTAAGTCAGGCTCGTGTCTGACATAAGAAGGCCTTCACAGGCTGATAGAGTAGGCGCCGACTGGAAAATTTGAATGCGGGGGTCCGATCACATTCTTGGTGGTTGCAATATTTTTAGTATATATAGGGAGTTTTGATATTTTGTTAACGTTGAATGGTTGAGCTAGGCTCCCTACTATTGTAATATTTTGATGAAGAACACTGGTTCTCTGGTTATGTACTTGATTTGATATTTCTGGATTAATCTAAGTTAACTTTCTTACTCCGTCTTATTTGCCTATGATATTGAGAGAGTTCATGAATGACTGATTCACATGGATTGTTTTAACTGTATTATGATGAATGTTTGATTATAGTGCTATTATGATTTCTTTCATTTTCCTTGAAATTTGAATCCAAGAGGATCTTGTGTTTGAGTTTTCCTCATTAGGATGCTTGAAGACCTGATGTCCATAGAATACCTCGACACCTTTCTCACCAAAGTCTTCCTTCTACTCACCTTTACTCCAACTTACTGACTAGAGTTAATCCAAGACCTCAATTGATTGTGCTTGCTAGTCTAGATTTATGAGTTAGAATGTTATTATCATTGATTCTTCTCCATTTTACCTCTTAAAACTAAATTACACTCACATAAACTAATGGGTACTAGGATTACCTTCTATGCAATATGAAGGTGACTTGTAGTGCTAACACAGTGGGTCTTACTATGTGACTATTGCATTTGTTTTATACCAGCTGAAGACCTTTGAATTTGTTATTCTATCAATGCCTATGAGTCATCGACCCTTCTTACAAAGCGTCCTCACTTGTTTTCAGAGTATGTTCACCATAAAAATTGTCATCTGCTATTATCAAACAACCCCGGAGGGCACTACAGTTATCTACATCAACATACAACTTCAGTTACTGTCTTACATTTTGAGTTACATGACACAAGCATGGGGCATGCCCGCCTTCTTTGTATACATATTTTATTTTTTTCCCTAGAGAAAGGTTTGGATCCCACAATTTCCCCTCTCCCTCTGATGGATCTCTCTCTCAGTTCCTATCATCACTTTTCCTTACAATGACACTCTCATTAGAAGAAACATTGATGCATTTCAGCTATATGTATGATCCTAACCTCAGACATCAAAGGGCATCTTTTATCACTAAAATTTTGTCTGCAACATTGCACGCAAATGGTTACAGAAATACAACAGTTCCAAACAACTATTAGTTCAACTGCAGTGCCAAAATGCATTTCCAAGAGACAAAAAATATACAACTGGGAAAACATTGACATGCACTAACTCATTAAAGGAAGCGCGCGCACAGTGCACGGGACAAAGAAGCTCGTAGAGTGCACAATACGCCATATGTGCGACTGTGTACGAGAAAAGCTAGGCACTCCTATGAACAGTGCATTTATGGTTCTTTTTGGCCCCTCAACCACTTATCTACCAGCTCCCAACTTCATTTGACCCTCATATATGAGTTGAATCAGAATGGGGGGATGGTCAAGGACCAAAGGGTTCCCTAAAGGGACCCTTGTTCACACCAAGAACCAGTTGAATATTTCCTTGAAGACATTCTATAAATGGAGGCCATAGGTGAACTAAGAATTTAATATTTTCATAGTATAGTTATGTTGTCTCAATCCTCCCTTGAGAATCCTCTTTTCTGCTTGGATCATTCTAGCATCATTCCAATAGGCCATTCCACTCACCTCTTGAGAGAATAGGCATTGATTTCTTCATCATTTGATTTATTTTATACCATTGTAAGAAGAGATCTCCATTAGGGAACTCAAGAGCCCTCCCAAGGAGGAATAGGGGACTCATAAGTCCTCCTTTCTCTATGGTGTTTTTCCAACCAATACAGTCATCCATTGGTGGCATAATCTTCGTCATTGGTTGATTATTTTTGGTTCAAATTTTTTTATGCATTCTAGTTTTATTTCCTTAGTTGTTTTTATTTTGTTTACTTGTTTATTTCATGTGATTGGATTGTCTAACTCATGCACTAACCTCTATCTTGTCTATCAGGCCCAACTACACATGCAAGTGCCCTTGTTTTGCTCACTCGAGTGATGAAATGGACACAACAGTGTGCATCCCACCATCTAGCTGGAGTGGCCTTCAAGACAACATCTAATGCCAAAAATACTTTTTGTTTGGGTATCTACAACTCAAAATCCTTTACAAATGACCTTAGTTTATTCAATCCATCATACCTGGGTGGATCACATAACTCTATTCCAATACATTGTAATGATCGAGCTACGTGTGCAAATCGTCTAGTTGATACTTCATGCATCCTCTACTGCCAATGTTCCAGACCTTCCTCTGAGTCCGATGCACACGAGATAATTCTTCTCCAACTTAGTGCACCATATGTAGTGGGGTTAATATAATCATCCATTCATGTAGTCATACTATACAAATTGTCAATTATTTCCCCTCTTCCTGGCTCTATATACCTATTTCCTTCTCTCAGATCCAATGTTGCAATATCCTTCAAGTCTCATACCTCAAATATCATTTCCCTCTTTTTCATATTAATGATAAAATGATTTTAAAAGGCCCATTCTAACCCCATTAGTGTTGGATATGGTTGACTATCATCCAAAATATCGATGACTTCAAAATTTGTTACACTACACACACCATCTATATTTATAAGTACTCCTATCAATCAACCAATAGGGACTATCTTGGGCTGGTTTTCCAGCCATAATTGAATGGGAGACCATATAAACTTGGGTTTCCCCATCATTTCCCATGTCTACTTTGGTAATACATTCAAATCGGAACCCAATTCTAAAATAACATTATCCACATCATACTCCCCAATCTGCGTACTTAGTCTTAATTCTCCATTAGTCCTCTTTTTACACAGTACCTGATTCACTTCCCTATGTGAAACGGGAATTTCTCTTTCTTATGAACAATGATCAATCATTTCAAATAATTCATTCTGTGTAGTTTCAGCCTTCATTAATTCTATGCAACTTTTCATAAAATCTCTTAGAGTACTTACTTTCTCAAGTGGATTTTCTAGTATGGTGCGATCACAGACAAGAGGCACAGATGATGTTGATTCTACCCAATTTGGTCCTAGTATCTATTTTATTTCCCTTTGGTACGTCTCCTTTTCTTGTTGAGGGTCAAATTTTAGCATAAGTCTTGTTGATTTCCTCACCCATTGCTCAACCTATTTTCCTCCATTAGTCACATCAACCCCCATTCTAGCTCCTCCGCACATAGCAACTGCTATTGTAGGTCCCTCATTGTGTTTCTCGGTTGATATTCTGTACATTCTGATTTGGGTTATGGCTCTAATTCCATCTTTCCTTCCACTTCGCAAGTATTTAAGGACAATATATTGTCGCACGATCTAGTTCTCTACAATATGTGAAGGTTGTACAAGGATTCGAGAAGTCTTGAGATAATTGTCTCGATTGATTACAATTATAACATATTATTGGTCCTCTACCTCCTTTTCCAAAATTTCCTTTGCCCCGACCTCTACCAAATCCTCCTAGGTTTCTTGGATTAAAGCCTCTATGATTGTTATACTGTGGACCAACTCCTTCTGTCACAATATTTTCCTCCTAAATTTGATAGATATATGAAGTATGCTCTCTCATAAAATTGAATGCATGGAATCCTTCTCTTCATTCCCTACTGACTTTCAAAAGTTGAAAAATAAGTTCCTTGGCATACTCTAGTGTTTCTACAATAATAGACACTCAGTCGTATGATGTCCCCATTTCTTACATATTTCATAGTATCCTCCTCCTGGTAATTTATTTGGTGCTCCAGTCACCAAATACTCCACAAATGTTGGGCATTCATCCTTATGGTGGGCTTTGGTCCTACACTTAGTACACCAGAATTATTCTTGCTTCTCCTTCCATTTTGTAAGCTCTACCAATTGAATTTTCAAGGAAACTAACTGTGTCTAGACATGTTCCATCCCTCAACCATCTCCTATAGGATATGCTTTTAGCTCCATTGTAATCCCCAAATATTCAGGATGTGATGCAATTTTTTGTTGAATAAATGATCGACAAATGTGTGGTAGTAGTCTTGCAATAAACCATTCTTGGTGTTGTTGATCAGGGATCTATAATGTCAATCTACCCATCAAATCCTTAAATCATTTATCATAGTCCCAAATTGAATCATTTTGTATTTGTTTGATTTCCTTCAACTCTGTAATGTACTATGATTTAGACTTTGGCTTCTTTAACTCTTTCAACAATGCTTGTCTAATTTTGGCTAACATCCTTATTTCCCTATAGATGTGGTACTCTACAGTTTCATATACCATACTAATGCATGACCTCTAAAAGTGGTTTCCAACTATGCAATATTTACAAACTCATCTTGGACATTCTTCACAGCCCAAATTGTTTCACATACGAATAGATGTTGTTCTGGATCCTCTAACCTAACTCCCTGGAACTCAGGAAGTCTCAGTATATTGTCTAACTCTACCATGTTGTTTTTTGTAGTACCTCCCCTTGGAGATGTTGGTTGACTCTGACTCAACACACAACTTCCATTGCTATGGCTACTTCTACTCTTTCTTCCCTTGCTAACTATAAGTTCTTTTGACAAATCCTCAAATGTTACTTCTGAACTAGGTGATGCACACAGGGTCATGGAATTGACATAGTATTTAGTCCGAGTAGGACTTACTGGATCTTATATTATATTATTGAACTGAGAATTCCCTTCCTCTCCTTCTATGTACATTATTTATACAATCTAGACTATTGCACAAGGTTCACTTCCCTCAAGTTCACAGAATGGCTCTCCTTTCTCAACCCCAGTATTTAGACTCATGTACCTTATTCCACTATGTATTACTTCAAACTCATCTTCCTCTTCTGATACACCTTCTTCGTTTCTATGCATCCTCAATTCCTCCCTTCCTTATACATTTATTCCTTCATTCTTTCATACCTTCAAACTATTCTTTGATCATCCCCCAGTTCCCTTATGTGCATGAAACCCCTTAGAAACTAGAATCCATCGTCATCATGCACTTGTATCACAACAACATCTTTATTCAGGTACCCAATGATTTCATAAACCTTCTCTGCGGACCCTTTAAGAAATCCCTCTCTGCAACACTATATGACTGGGTACAATCCACTGTAAATTTTGTAATATAACCTCCCAATATACTATCCAACCATAAATCAACTGCATGAGAAGTATTATTACTTACATAGTTCAATTTCATTACCAAATCAGGAGTCCAGTTCCTTGACACTGCAGTTCAGTACCTTCCAGTATTTTCAACTAATATTTCTAACCACTCAGTTAAGATAATAAAAAATTCACCAAAGAAAATCTCATGCAGCTATGTGTACACATACCTTTGCATCCATTTCTCATCAATCATATGATGGTTTCTATTCTCTTTTCGAGCAAACTCTCATTCCTTCCCTTCTAGCCATTCAATGATCTCTTTCTTAGTCTGCCTCCAAAACATCCCCTCAATCACAGATTCCAAGTCTTGAAAACAAAACCATTTGTTGAAGCGCGATTGTAAGACCCTAGGTTCAATTTACTCTACCAACAAACCCTGTAGACATCGTCCCTTTCGACATCACTTTCATGCAAGTAAAGTCTCACCAGAGGCATCTATTGGTGATGCAAGAACCAAGTTTCTGCAGGGACGAGGGGAAGGGAGGCTGTCATCATGTTCATTCTTACTTAGATGCCATGTGTGAAGTATTATGTATATATTTCCCTTTATTAATTATTAAAATTTAAGTATAAAACATCATTGTGACACATATTGCAACATAAACCATTCCCTGTAACATTCATCTTTATTGCACATCAATCATCTACTACACAGATCTATATTTAGTTATGAAAAAATAGAACATTCATGATCAATCACATACAAATAAATTATGACACGGTAATTAACGTGGTTCACCCAACTTTGGGCTACATCCACAATGGTTGGCTTCTTTATTATTATTTGTGTAATTCATCTCGGGCTTGTGAACTGTGCTTACAATAGATACATCATGATATACTTCTCCATCTTTCCTAGCTAATCTATTGTGTAATCGTCTCTCTGCAAACTCTCCCTAAACCTTCATACATAGACTCTCTCTCTCATTCTCAATATATTCTCTCAGCATCAACAACCTATTATACTTGACCAATTACATATTTATACATAGAATTTAGAGCTCAAAACCCTATTTTCTTATCCCCAAAACCCTATGACAATTCATGATTACAACTCATTGTTTGGGTGTGATTTTCCTATATTTGCACTTGCATGATTCCTTTACATTATCGACTGGTGTCCTTCTTTATTTTTCGCATCTATGTTCTTTTACATGTTTGACTTCTTTTGTGTGTGCCCTCATTCTTCATTCTTCGAACTGCCTATCCAACACCCCAAAAGGTTGTCCTTGGAGAAACCAATTGTTCATCCTCAGTTTGACTTAGTCTTCAAATTAAGGAATTATTGCATCAAAGTCCCCTTATTTAAAGACATAAAGGACTTACCTATCTATTCCAATATTCCAATACCATTATGAAAATTTGTGTCAGAAAACCCAAAAGAAAAAAGATAGAACCCACAAATATTCAATTTGTGGGAAGATCAACATACCTTATGTCACAAAAAACCTTTGTAAAAAAATATCAAGATCCGAGCAACCCGATTATCTAAGTAATCATCATTAATTTTCTCATTCCAAACACCCTTATTGACTTAATGACTTCCATTAATATCATCACACTGCAGACCATGGAACAGTTACAATTACTTAACATTCACCCTACACCTATTGATTTAGAGCTAGTACATATATCTAAGATCAAGAAAGAAGGTATTTTTATCACCAAAAAAATTCTCACAATAATGCATACAATGGTTAAAGAAAGTACTAGCACAATGTATCAATCAAAATACCTCCAATATTTACAGAACCCATACAACAGGCCACCAGAATGATACAAATAGCCCCTAAATTTTAGCATAGTTTCCTCAAATCCTGTTTGCACACATCTACACATGCCAACATTTCTCAATATTCACAAATTGTGTGGCTTGCGCAGTTGTCTCCAAAATACCCCATGATTATGCAAAAAAGTCACATTAATGAAGTTGTTTGGGCCTCAACCACTTCCAAGTCAAAGTGTACCATGACAAGACTCCAAAATCAACCTGAAATCTATCTTTTGGGATATTGAAGGGATGAATAGTACCTATAAAGGAATCCCATTCATAGTATGAGAAAGTTATGAGAAATATTCTATTGGTCCTATAAACACATGCCCAAGGTATTCAAACAAAGAAAATAATTTTGAGTATTGTTATGTTGTTCATTTTTTTTTAGAGAACCATCTTTCACTTAGAGTTATTTGAGCATTCATGACTAGTTTTACCCTTCTCACCTATTGAGAAGTTTAACCATCAAGCATTCAGCATTATAATTCCATTTTTAGAAGAAGTTAGATTTATATTTGGGGGACTCAAGAGCCCTCCTAAGTAGGAAGAGGGGACTCATAAGTTCCCATACTCCTCCTAGGTGTTATCAATTCGAAGATCATTCCTATTGGTAGATATTTTTTACTTCATTTTCATGTTTCTATTTGAGTTATACGCATGCTTAGTTTAGTTTAATTTTCTTGTCATTTGTTTTTCTATTTTCTCTTTGGTTGATTCACTAATGAAATAAATATTTTTTGTATTGTCTTGTTTGTCTAATAAGACAATTAAGTGCATTGTTTTTTCTCACCCAAGTGACCAAACAAGAACAAAAGATTGGTGACCATACTGGGGACTTGTAATAAACTCCTCCACAATTAGGCCATTATATATTTATTTCTCACCAATTTGTGTTTGCATGGGTAAAAACAAGTCCAAACCAACACTCTTATGCAACAATTGAGCTTCTCATCAAGAGAACTCAATTAAAATTTCCGTTCCCACTTATTCACTATGTTTGCATTGGTTCGAGCTAAACAGACCTACAGAGATGCACATTTTCCCTTTGTTTTTTTTTTCACAGACTGTGCAATCTACGCACTATGGATGACTATCATAACTATCATCCCCATATAAGTCATCTTTCTCATTTATTGTAAGGGATTTTAAAGCTAGTTTCACCTAGTAGTTTTAGTCTTATTTTTCAACAGTTTGTAAAACCATAAAAAGTAGACTTAGAGTTCTTTCTTGCGCTAGTATTTATCCAAACACATACATTTAAAAGGGTAAAAAGAACCATAACATCTTACCCTTTCCTTGTTTCCATATGGATGGCTTAGTATATCATTTGAACTCTAGACTTAAGTTTTTTCTTTTACAATCATCAACTAAATCAAGACCAGGAAGTGATTTGGATATCCTTGAGTATGTTCTTTCCCTTACACCTGTGAGTGATCTAGGGAAACAAAAAAAGGGTCTCTTAAGAAACTCCATCTCCCTTTAATAAATCAAACAATTGGGAGAGGAAAATACCTTTAAGATTTATTTTGGACAAATGAAACATGATCTTAAAAGAGGTAATGGGCCCTTACATGCAGACATTCTTCCAATCTTAATATAGTTTCAAAGTTATTAAAGAAATAAAAAACAACCTAGGAAGTTTAAAGGATTTGTAAGGTCCTAATGTCCACATGCTTCATAATCTAGGAAGAGTTTCAAAGTTTTCTTAGGTTAGATAACATCTTAAGGAGTTTAAAGGATCAAATGTAAGGACCCATATGTCCATATTTATAGTGATCTAGTGATTTTTTAATTTCACAAGGATTCTCTTGAAATCTAGTAAGTTAGAGTTAAACAAGAATTGTAAAGGACCAAGTGATGTCCACATGCTAAAATCTTGCACTTAACTTATTAAAAATTGGTTGACACTATCAATTCTTGCACACAAGAGAACCTCACCACACACTTAATTTATTTTTTCTATTGTATACTTGAAGTTGTAGTATGCTCTCCTCCCTATTGCCATAAGCAATATAGGAGGATAAAAAAGGCTTCATTTTTCTTTGGAAAACAATTTCACACCATTTTAATCAATGAGGTTGGTTCATGACTCCAATCTCATATCCCATCTCAAATCCTAAAATAAACAATTAAGAAACTTATCTTTAACCTCCACAAGAGGAGCACAAAATAAATATGTAGTCTAAGTTAATATCTCGGGGATAAGCATCCAAACAACTCCTCATTATTATCTCTCATTGCAGCATAGAATTTGTGACATAGGAAACCAAAATCCTCTAAATCAAGTGTTCCTATAGCATAACATAGGGGGATACCCATGAAGGGTTGAAGGCTCAGGTCCTATTTTCCTTTGTTTGCCTCCTTGAGTCACCCAAATCTTGGAAAGAATCCATCCCATGACCCATTTCTTAGGATGAAAATCTAAATGTCGCACTTGATCAAGGTAGCTTAGATTTCAAATCTAGGTTTTTACCACATAGGTGGTGGTTATGGGTTGGAATCGCACCTCAGTCATATTTTGAAAAACTATTGGGAAATATATCCAGTACTTTCCGGATATTCCCCCTACACCCCTCATTATAAGTAATTTTTCATAGCTTCACTAGTTCCACTTCCAATGTAATCTTGCCCCATTATTGAGCACTTTTGGAGGGCCCAATTTTATTTTTGAAAGGAAGGATGCTACATCTTTTAGGACACATGCAATTTATTCCCCCCATGAGGATAAAACCAAACTACCCTACATTGTTGCTTGTTTAGTTATTTTATATATGATATCGAGTATTGATTACATGTAGCTATGAATGACATTGTTAAGCTAGTCAAAAAATAAAAAAAATCACTTGTTCAATTACATCTCTCATCACAACTCACAGACATTCCTAACAATTCCAAAATCATAGGGAAACCACAAAATACCCAAAGTTCTATATTCTTGCAGAACCTTCCTCCAATATTGGGAGGTATCACCAATTTGACTGATACATCATCTCAACCATCTCATACACCAATGAGTGCAATTGTTTTTGGATCAACTTGGTTCCACCTTGCTTGGCATTAATATCCCAAATAACCCACCTACTATTCATACATCACAAGGAGGTAGAGATCAACCTTCCTAGAAAGGTACAAGTTCCCAACCTTCCTCACATGGAACTAACTCTCAATTGTTGATTAATTGGGTTGGTTTTCATTGATGTCAACCCCTGAAGAAAGTCTGGTAGCGAATTCCAGTAGAGAAAAGTTTTGGGTAATGGACCCAATTTTGTTTGATGTATAATGGTATGAGTTTTTATATATTTTCAGGTAATACTATTCTATATGGATATTACATGTCATGCCATTTCTGGTGGTATGTAGAACATCACATAACTCCTCACGGTTTGAGATTTATGGCCTTACGAAGTTGAAGGACCCTCATATGATTGGCTTGAAACCCCAAAAGGTCAAAGAAGTCAAAGTGTTTGAAAAGAGGATTATTTAAATAATAAAGTGAAGTGACAAATTCAAAGAGGATTATTTAAATAATAAAGTGAAGTGAAATGGAGAAATTTCTAATTATGGAAAGTTCTTATAAGAAGGCTAACCCTAAAATGAGGAAAATGGGTTAAGTGGTCAAATGGCTATTGGATACATGGACAAGTGGAAAATTGGACAAAGTTGGACATAGGTGACTATGTGGATAAAGTGGTTATGTGGACAAAGTGGCCTAGAAGATGCTTCTAAGGAAGCTACTTGGAGAGTATAAATAAAAGGCAAGGCTCTCTCATTTTAATCACACTTGGGAATATTGAATATCTACAGGTGACCGAGGTAACCAAATGATATATAAGATGAATTTCAGAAGGAATGTGAAGTAAAGAAGGTCGAAATTCAAGGGAGGATAAAATATTTTGATGATGCTTTCTAAGGTATGTTATTTACAGGTCATCTCACCATTTTCACAATAATGTTTTTTCTAGAATGATTCAAACCATGAAATTGGGATTCCATTGATAAAAATATCCAAGTAGTGGTGTAATGAATTTCAACTTGTGGGTCGTTGTATTTTTTTAGTTACACTCCGTGGAAAATAGGGTTTGTAGCTAGTCCTGGAACTAGTCTAAAACATGTGTTTTGGGTAAAAACGTCATAACTTCTTCTTAACATATTAAAATTCACTAAGAAAAAATGTGTTGGTTAGAGTACAGTTAGTAGTATTCTTTGTAAAATTTTCATATCCATACAACAAATATTCTGTGTGGGGCACGCTCTACAAGTTTTCTCTCTAGAATAAGCCAGAATTCAACAAGGTATGTCATTTTTGCTATAACTTGTTTTCTGAGAGGTTCCAAGTAGTGACACCTGGAGGAATTGCATAAAACACACTAAATAACATTGTGTACTATTTTCATATATTTATTCATTGCATGTACATAGTTATGATTATTTTAAGTTAGCGTTGTTGACTAATCCAAAACTAGTCATGTGAGACTAAAGTAAAGTTTGATGAAAATGCTAGTCTCTTGTTGTTAAAGTTAAGGAAGTTTTGCAGTTTGAGGTACAGGATGGTGCATGGTCGATGCACTTGTTTATGGTACAATTTGATTACAGGTTGTTTGGTACAGTTTGGTGCATGGTTGATGCACTTGTTTATGGTACATCCTGATTACAAGTTGAGGTACAGGTTTATGCATGGTAGATACATGGTACAAGTTGTTTGGTGCAGGTTTATTGGTATAGGTTTATAGAAGTATATCTCATAGTGATATTTTGATAGTGGTTCCATCATTCTACTTATACTTCAGGGCAATTGGACGGGGGAAGGATAGATGGTTGTAGCCACCTTCTAGTTGTAGCCGTAGAACATAGGGGGAATTTGGGAGTTGGAACTTCCCTCAGTTTGTAGCCTAAGAAACTAGGGGGTTGGAGCCTCCTTCCAGTTGCAGCTGGAAAACAAAGGAATTTGGTTCTTCTAAGGAATGTAATTCTTCACGACATGTAAGAAAAAGAATTATGTGGCTTTCTCTCGCTTCGGGTTTCCACGTAAAAACACTAGTGTACTGTGTATGTATATGATTGTTCATTTGTTGTTTGTTATTTTACTCTTCAAATGTTGGATGATATGCTACATTGATATAACAATTGCATTATATAGTTAAAAAGAATTAGATTTCTCTACTATTGATTCACCCCCCCTCTTAGTAATCCAACAATTGATATCAAAGCAGGTTCCTTCAGAAATTAGTTTAACCACTGAAAGGTAGATCATCGAGAGAAACAACATGTATAAAAATGGAGTACCACAATTTGATGGATAGAAGTATGAATTTTGGAGCATAAGGATGAAGACATATATACAGGCACTGGGATTTGAAATTTGGCAATCAATTGTAGATGGATACAAAGCACCAGCATTTCCTCTGACAAATGACAAAGCTATGAAACTCGGTCAGAATAATTCCAAATCCACAAATGCACTTTTCAATGGTCTTGGAGAATCGATATTCACCAAAGTTGCAAATTATAAATCCACTAAAGAGATTTGGGAAAAACTTCGAAATATTTATGAAGGAGATTCAAAAGTCGAAGTAGCAAAGCTTCAAACTTACAAAGGTTAGTTCGAACAACTAAAGATGAAGGAAGATGAGAACATTGCATCTTAATTTTTATGAGTAGATGAAATTGTAAATGCAATCTTGGGATTGGGATGATAAATAAAATAATATGTGGTTGTTCAAAAGGTACTAAGATATATTCCTATGAGATTTGACCCTAAGATATCAGTACTAGAAGAAAGAGCAGATCTAAAATCAATAAGCATGGACAAACTACATGGAATATTCACAGCATAAATGAGAACTGAACAAGAAAATCCAGTAATAAAATAAGCATCCTTCAAAGAATCCAAAAGGTCAAAGAAAAAGGGAAGGAAAAAAGAAAAAGAACATAACAACAATAGTGACATCTCGGAAGATGATGAAGAAGTGGTCAACTTTGTCAGAAGATTGAACAAGGGAACCAATGACAGGTATAGAGGTAATCTTCCTTTGATTTGTTTTAATTGTGATGGTATTGGTTATTTTGCTAACAAATGTCCTCATAAAAAAAAGAGAAATGATGAAGGAGACTCAAATATAAAAAAAACATATAAAGGCAAAAGAACCATAAATAAAGTTTTCAAGAAAATATTATGCACCAAAGAAGACATGACATCATTAGATTAAGATGAATTCAATGACAATAAGACATAAAGAGTTATATCCATGGTAGTAGAAGACTCTGAAGAAGAATATGAAGAGGTTGAATAAGAATATGAAGAGGTCAAAGAAGAATATGAAGAGGGAGAAGTTGACTAATGCGAAGAATTGTTGTGTGTCGTATAACTTATAACAAGAGAAAAGAAGAAAAAAAAGAAACTACAAGTGAAACTAGACAAGAAAGAAGACACTCAGGAACTAGAAAAAATGATCACAAATATGAAGGTTCAAATTGAAGAATATAAAAGAATTGAAGAAGCACTCAAAGAACAGCTAGAAGGAAGAGACAGGATCAATGGAAATTCGGAAGCAGAAATTGTCACATTAAGAAAGGATCTTCAAAAGAAAAATATGTAGAACAACACAAAAGTTTTGAATGACATTATCAACAGTCAAAAACCTCATCATGAAAACTCTGGACTTGGATACAATCAGATAGAAAGGGGATCAAGCTCCAAAACAACAGAACAAGAAACATAAGAACAAGAAACATATCCAAAAATCTATGCAAAAACAATCAAAGGGGATAAGTGTTGGATCATGTTGTCATTGATGCCAATGGTTTGATTGATTGATGTCAAGTGATTGATTGATGTCAAAGGATTGATTGATTAATGATTTATGTAATATAATATGTATTGTCCTTTATGAGAATGCATAGATGAAGATGGATCAATTCGTTCTCATTGATACATGATGAAGATGGATCGATGTGGTTCCATTGGTATATGATGCATTGTTGGAAAAATGTATAGATGACTCATTATTGTATTATCATGATTGATAAGGTG
>CBVK0100670066.1:0-16354 GCA_900067695.1 Picea abies
AGGGGCTTCTTGACCATTCTTTGGGGCTTCTAACTTCACAAGGCCATAACTCCTCAACCGTGAGAAACCACATGGTGTACCACCTATCATTGGAAATGACATGACGAGTAATATCCATCCATGAGTGAGTTACCTTAATTCACACCGTCCTTCATGACCTTTTTCCTTGATCAACTACGGTTTCCACAACCATACATTTGGTGCTACCGAACTTCATAAATGTTTGACATCAATGACAACCAATATTTCAACACCAACCTACTAGACACACCAATCTCTTCAGTTGATCACCAAATCAACAAGACCTATATAGGTACCAATCTAAGATATTGATACACATATTACTTTTGACTTCACCTGCATGATTCATACCTCATGCATTTCACAACATCATCATATGACTTCACCTGCATGATTCATACCTCATGCATTTCACAACATCATCATATCCTTAACTTTCATGCTCCAATGCCTCTATGTTCTTCATATCCCATACATAGATTCAAAAGCTAGTCAGATTTATCCTTCATTCCCTAGATAAACTCATAGCATAATTCCTCGAATATAATTCTGGACTGCATCATCACAACCTTAAAAAACTCACTTTGTAGCTTGATAGACCTTAGTCCTTCATAATGCACCTTCAAAATCCAATAAAAATCCTCTTATGCATCTTTAGACCCCAAGAATATTCCCCATCTCCTCTTTCACACCTCATATCTCTTCTTCCCACTTGTACTTTCTCTTCTTGATTGGATAATATTCAAATGCACATGTATATCCTGTGTTTATAGTGTTTCCGTGTTCACTTATAGGGTTGACTTGTAAAATTGGCTAAGCCGACCTATACGTTCTGGCTGGGATGACCTGAAAAAATATTTCATATCTCCTCATTTCCATGGAGTTAGTGGGAGTGCCATATACCAATGGAAATGTATCACAATAAACGTTCCAAACATATATCCTCTACTCCCATTTTAGCTAGGCCTTTAGAACAAAAAGGCCTTCAAAGATAGGGTATCCAAAATAAGCATAAAAAATCCAATAACAATATTTCCAACAATCTCCATCTTGTAATGACAACAATATTTCCAACAATCTCCCCCTTTTTGATTTATGGAAACTCTTAGTCAATTATGTAATACTCCTCCTATCTGCGATTTCTTCCTGTATATGCAACTTCTCCTACTTTGACATAAATGGAAAAGGGATACTTCCCCTGATATTGTGTTTCCCTTTACTTTTCCCATACAAATGTTTTCTCCTTTTACTTCATCAAGAATGTATGAAGGATGAAGATACCTTTTCCAACTATCTTTCCAGAAACATTTTCCTCAAAGGTAAAAATGCCTCCTTTTTCTTCCTTTAGTGTGATAAATTTGTTCTGATCCCATGTCATGTGTTTTGAATATCTAATATCAATGTACCATTGGCTTCCTTTGTCTTTAACATACATTGCAAGTCCACATTTTTCCTTCTTTAGTTCTTCTTACTTCCTTTTCCACACCTTTGTGTATTCTTCTCTGTGCTAGGTAAGAACATATTATTCCATTTTTTTTTAGGAGACTTTATTATACTTCTTCTATAGTCATGTGCTATGTGCCCATAGTTATTTCACTTATAACAATCAATATTGTAATCAAGTAGGGGAGAAAATGAATTGAAGTTTCTATCAACAAACCCATGATAACTTCTGGTTTTATTGCCCACATAATCATTCTTTGAGGTATTATAAGAACCTCTATTTCTATCTCTCACATGATCACTTCTTTCATAAAATCTAGTGCTTTATGACCAAAATTATTGCAAGAAAAACAATAGCCAAGAAAGAGATTTTGGTACCAGGTTGTGAAAGGCCTTCTTAGCATAACAACTCTTCTGAACTCATTCATATTGTTCTTGTGAGAAGAATTAGGTTTTTGTTGGTAATCATTTCCTTTCCTATTGCTTATTTAATTTTTTATGGATACTTTGAGAATATTAGCATATCTTTTAGTACTTTCTTCATTTTCCCTTTTTTATGGCTTTGTGACCTTAGTCCTTGCATCACCCTCGAGGGTCTTGTTTTTTTTCATAGCCAAGACCTATCTTGATGAATGGTGGCCTTTGTTAAATGAGAATATTATCTAAGATTTCAATACTTTTTCCAAACTTCAAGATTCTACACAATTGATCAATTGTTTTCTCTAGTTCCTTTCTTAAGAAAACGATTTTAGTCTCTAGCTTCTCGCAATTTGCTTCCTTTTATTTCAACTGAATTCTCATCACTTGTTCTATCCTTTTTTCCTCTTCTTGTTGAATCTACTGGATGAAAACTATTTTTTCTATTCCATCAATATCACGATCCTTCTTTTCATATTTCTACAATTTCTCTTTCTACTTTTTATTCCCCCCCTGAGTCTATCTATTTCTTCTAAGGCACTAACTAGTTATGCTTCAAGATTCACTTCCACATCAATGCATTCTTCTTCTAAATATGATTTTTATTTTTTAATGTCTTCATTTTCTACATTATTAGACTTTCTATCCATGGACATGAAGAGGAATTCTTCTTTTTTAATATAAAAAACATATCCAACACTTTCTTTAGATGAGCTATTGTCCTTTCTAGAGTAAAAAGTCTTCTTCTTAGTATATTTTCCTCTTTTGTGTTTATATGGTTTTCTTTTGTTGTTATGTTATTCTTCATCATTGTTGTATTCATCATCATTGACCTCCCTTTTTTCATATGGACATTTATTAGAAAAAATTCCTACTCTACCACAATTAAAACATTTGAAGGGCAACATACCTTTGTATTTTCCATATCCTCTTTTTATCTTCCTCACAAAGTGTGCTTCTTCTGTATTTGATTCATGGCTAGAAAAATAATAGGATTTGTGTGATTTTTTCCTCTTTGATGCTTGAAAGTTTCTTCCTTCAATGATGGATTTTATTTTTCTATCCTTGTGTCACATGCAATGATAATCCCATGTAATTCATCCATTGTTAATGATTAAATATCCTTCATTTATTTAATGGAGGAAACTTTGGAATCAAATATTGAGGTGAGTGACCTTAATACCTTTTGTACAGTCATTGGTTTTTCAAACTTTTCACCATTTCCTCTAATGGTGTTGATAATTTCATCAACACAGAGAAGACAGGTTGCAAAATTCTCTCCATCTTTCATTTTCAGGCTCTCAAACGTTTTTCTATGAGTTTGTAGCTTTGACTTCTTAACCTTTTCATTGCATTCATAGATATTTTGAAGCTTGTCCCAAATTTCTCTTGCTTCTTTGCAATGCATCACCTTGAAAAACTCAGATTTTGATAGATCACACAAGATGACATTCATGGATTTTACATTATTTTTAGTAGGATTCTTCCCAACCACACTTGTTGGTGGAGTTGTTAAGGTTGTATAACTAGTAACGACTGATTCCGAAACATAAAAACCAATGGCCATTATATATGTTTGCATCCTTATTATCTAGAAGGCACAACTTGTTCTGTCAAACACTGGAGCCCTTCTTGTGGAGAAGCCTTCTTGACCAAACACGTGTTCTCTCGCGATCTACCTTCCAGTGGTTAGATTATTTCTGAAGGAACCAACTCTAATACCAATTGTTTAACTTATGCTTATAATGAGAGGGGGGGTGAATCAATATAAGATAATTTTTACCTTAAATGGGAATTCATCAATCATTCATTAAATTTAAAATAGTAAATGCATGTAAAATCAAATCACAATTCACAAAGTTTAATTTGGAAACCCTTGTGGGATAAAACCACAAAGACTTAACTTAATAAATGTATATATGCACCAACCTACTCTTACAAAGCTTGTAGGAACCAACCTACAATTACAAATCTTGTAGGAACCAACCTACTAAAGACACCAGTCTATTCAATTGAGCACCAACTTGGCAAGACCTATACAGGTACCAATCTAAGATATTCATACAAAGAGTAATTTTGACTTCACCTAAATGCTTCATACCTCATGCATTCGCAACATCATCATACCCTTAATTTTCATGCTCCAACACCTCTACTTGCTTAATACCTTAAACATAGATTCAAACCCTAGTCATATTTAGCCTTCATGCCCTAGCGAACCTCATAACATCATTCCCATAATAAAATTATATACTACAACATAACAACCTCATAATAGTGTGCTTTGTAGCATCATCGACCTTATTCGTTCATAGTGCACCCTTAAAACTCCAAGAAAACTCATCTTGTGCACCTTTAGATCCCAAGAATATTTTTTAGCTCCTCTGTCATTCATCAAAAAATCCTTAGATGTCAATTAATTCTTAATCTTACATTAACATCCAACCATATTTGGGAAATGAAGATCATTATGACTATTTGCAAAATATCATGTGAAAATGATTATTTATCCATAACTTCATTAACTGATAATAACTTGCAAAAATAATAATGTTGAACTGAATTAAAATATGATAAAAAATAATTTAAATGGCACATAAATAATTTTTTAATGGAGCTACGTCTTTGGGTCCCTTTTAAAACAATGAGACCGCTTGTTTAATGCTCAAATGCCAAAATTACAATGAATGGAATTTCAAATACTAAGTTTTTGAAGACACCCTTCAATTCTGCTACTCCAACCTAGAAACATAGGTTACCACTGAATTCCTCACAAAATTCTAAGAAGAATGAATATAAACTTGACTATGCTCTGAATAGGTGCTTAAAGACCCCCTTTTGCACACATAACAAGACTATGGGTCTCATACATAAAAAAATAGACTATTATCTCTGTACATAACACTTTTACACAAAACCGACATCACCATCAAATTCCTCTTGGAATTCTGAGAAAAATGAGTATAAACACTCTATACTTTTCTCAAAGAACTCAATACCACACAAAATGAGACAAATCCAAAATAGGAACACCTCTTGCATGCAAAACGAGATAAATAGGTGGCACCAAATTTTATGTAGGGCACTCTTGGAACAAATTCCCCATGTTGTACAAAGGTTGGGAGCTGGGTTTATATAGGCCAAAAATTGGATCTAAATCCGTTGGCATTGTACAACCAAAATTAATTTAAAAAAACACCAATTAACTGCCATAAATTAACATGGTTAAAGTGGTTGGCACAATGGTTAAATCTCCAGGAATATATCTCGGAGGTTCCGGGCTCCATCCACCAAAGTACCATAGTTTTAATATACTGGTTGTTTGTTATAAATATATAACCATTAAGTTGGTTTTGCATATATATATATATATATATATATATATATATATATATATATATATAACCAATAAAATAGAAAATAACAAAACCAACGAATTGACCACCATTAGATTTCATCCCTTGAATCATCATTGGCCAATCCGGGCCTACCACGTGGAAACCCGTGATTGGTCCATGTCACACCATGCCAAAAAGTATTCCATGTCACCTACCAACTGTACTATATGATTATTCCATGTGGCAATTACTATTACTACCACATCACTGCCAATTGTGTGTACGGATGCCACATCACCTTGTTGACTGTCCCTGCCACATCATCATACAGATGACATGTGGCACTTTTTTATTGGTCCACACGAGTGAAGAAAATGCCAGATTTAAGTGACATGTGTTAGCCTCTCATTTTGCCGAGTTAGCTTTCTAACCTCAACATGACATCATCCTTTCAGTTATATGGATGACACATGGAAGCCTATGGGCTTACCATGTGGCACCCTTAATTTTTCCTTCTGCTATGTTTTGTTGAAAACTTCAAATGACCATAACTTTCTCATACAACGCCCGTTTGAGTTGATTCATGCACTGTTGGAAACCTCTTGCCAAGATCTACATAATGATTCATTTTCAAGAGCATTTGAGATGATTATTTTTTGAGAATTTTTGGATCCCCTTGGATCTCTTTGAGTGTTCTGGATCCTTTTGGATCAAACCTTCCCACTGTAGAACTCTTGGTCCTTCAAAAGTATGGATATTTCAAGAACTTAGTGAGGATAAATATTCATCACTCTTCCACCTTACTAAATTTGTCTTCATGGATTATTCAAAAACTTAGTGATGATAAGAATTTCTCAGTTTTCCACCTTGTTGAAATTCACTTTTCCTAATCTCCATATTGGAATTGATCTTTTCCTTGGATCTTCATTTGGGATACAATTTTGATCTCCTTATTGAAATTCCAAAAACTCAAGGAAATCAATCTAGATAAGTGTACTTTTGTCTGCTTCTCTAGAACATGGATCTGACTCTAGCTCTTGGCAGTGACTTTGACTCTAGCTCTAGCTCCTGGAAACAAATATGACTCTGGTCTGGCTCATGGCTATTGGCTCTGGTTCGTGGGTATGGCTCTAGCTATGGCTCATGTCTACTGGCTATGGTTACTAGCTATAGCTCTAGCTTTGGTTTCTGGCTTATTGATTCCTTCATTACATAAGTCTGCTCACTGACTATCTTCTCTGTAACATCCCAAATATGAATCCTGAACTCAACATTCACTCCCATATCCTTCTCTTATGAAGATATTCCATCTTGGTAATCATGAAACCAAGTTGAATGATGATCTATGCCTCACCCATATTGGCTTAATTGTTCATGTACTTCTTGATGTATATATAGGTGTCTCTGAATGAATTCCCTATTAATTTCCTCTCTCCTTCCTTGAAAGAAAAATACCAAACACGTATTCCACAAACATTTGTACCAATTAACTTGCTTATATATAAGGTATACATCATACATGAACATGTAATAACATCATATAAATGTTTATAGCATAAAGATGGATTATGCAAAAATGAAGTGAGGATACATCCTCCTCACTTGTATAATATCATCCATCCATACTGCTTGGATAATGAGTACTTGACTCATCACAATGATAACAAAGACTGAAACAACATTGCTGACCAAGTTGACCATTCCCTTAAATTCACAAACTCTGTCATTCATTGTTGTAACTACTAATCATACTCCATTGATTAGTAATAAACTGAACAACATAATTGAATATATAGATGTAAAATAGAATTAACCATCAACATATTTTCCCTTCTTAACATGAACACCATCAAGAAAAGGACATGCTTTAATTTAAACCATAGACTATAAATCTAGATCCTATATACTAGCATTAACTAGCATTTTTACGTTCCCTTTACAGTGTAGTGACAACTGTCAAATTCGTCTTCATCTAATGAGCTCTCACAATGAACTCAATCCCATCCTTGAAAATATGATGCTTTTTTTGTTCCCTATAGAAAATGGTCTTCTTGTCATACAAGTATGGACTTCCAAAAACCATGAAAATGTCAAGTGGAACAACATCTAACTCTACCTGATCAATGAAACTGGATGTGATCTCAAACTGTAACTTGCATTGCTTAGTTACCTGTAACTGAGCATTATAAAAAATACAACCCAAAGGATATAGTTTTAGATGAGGCCTATTTTCCAATCCAAAATTCTTAATAACTTTCTCTGAAATAATGTTTACTTGTGATCAACTATCAACAAGCGTATCAATCTTATTTTTCTTTGAGATAATTTGTAAATGAAACTATTCTTTTCTTTTTCTTCCATCAAGGATTACATTATCCTTTGATGAAGAAGTATGTGAACTAGAACTAGAACTAACAACATAAAGTATACCTTTAACTCCCATAGTTGTAACTTTAGAATCTGATCCAAGATCCTGAACTATGGCTATGGCCTTCTGTTTACCCTTGTCCTTGAAATTCTTTGGTAGCCTCTCTAGATGAAACTTTTAATGCGTTGCATCCTCATGTCCTTTATTCTTGCAATGAGAACATGTAGGCTTCTCTTCTTCTTTTCCCTTCAACTTCTTCTCGAAGTTATGCAACTTCTACGACTGCTTCTCAAAGTTAGGTGGCTTTCCTTTTCATTTACTACCAATTCCCTTGGCCTTATTTCAATATTCATACATTTATTCAACCATGAACTTCATTGTCATGAATGTGGAAAATAATGACTCTTCAATATCAAAAGGATTTGGATTAGAAGAATCCTTGTCTTTTTTTGAAGCCATTTCTTGCTTTCGAAATGCACAGTTCGAACCAATCTCAGGAATGTAATCTTCAAATGATCCTTCCCCAAGATTGATTTTGGACCTCGTAAGCATTCATTTTAAAATACACATCCAAACCTGACTATGATACCAACTTTATATGAAAATCCTTAGATGCCAATTAATTCTTAAGCTTACATTGATATCCAACCAGATTCAGGAAATGAAGATCATTATGACTATTTTCAAAATATCATGTGAAAATGCTTATTTATCCATAACTTCATTAACTGATAATAACTTGCGGAAATAAGAATGGTGAACTAAAATAAAATAAAATCAACAATAATTCAAATGGCACATAAATAATTTGTTAATGAAGCTACGTCTCTGGGTCCCTTTTCAAATAGTGAGACCACTCGATTAATGCACTTCCACACTTCCCATCTTAATATCTTTACTCGAAACCCTACCTCTACCATTGTATCTTAGACCATGTTCTCTCAATGAATCCTTTTCTTATATTCGTTCTTATTAAGCTCCTCTACCCTAATAAGTATCTCTTAATAAGTACAAGGTGACTAGGAATTTTTAAATAGTAAATAAAAAATTGTGTAATTCATTTAACTCAACCTTTCCATACCCCAAAACTATGGTCCTATCACATCTTATTAAAAAATATCCTAATTCTCTCTTACAATGAATAAACTACCAATAATATTTGATATAAAGGGAAACATATAATCTTAACTCTTTGACTAAAAAATACTTTATATTAATTTTGGTCTCAAACAATGAATTTTAAAAGTAAAGATTATTAACTGAGACCATATATTTTGACCCTAGACCACAAAATATGCCTAAGGACCATTTTTAGTGTCCCAATCCTCAAAATGGTTACCCTATCTCACTCATAGGATAAATATTCTCTATGTGGATCTTATGTGGTGATATGAGGCATAATGTATGGCTCAGGATTCCTAGAGGTAGTTGGTATATAGAATATGACCGTAGCATTTCCTTTTCCTTAAAATTCATATTTTCTACTTTAAACATTTATATGGCCACCATAATGTACTATTTATAGACACAAGATTTTCCATGTAAGGTATGTGTGATGGCTCAAGGCCTTATGTACGTACCATAAGTATCAAAGGAAATTTTATTTCCTAATAACCTACCTATTCGACCTATACCATGGCACACTATCCTATAAGAATCCATGGTGTAAAAATACTCAAAATGGTGACTTAGTGACTATATTTTACTCATAAAGTAAATATTCCTTATTTAGGGCCTTTGTGGTGGTATCAGGAAATGTCCATGGGTCATGAGACTTAAAAGAAATTACTAGTCTTAATAACTTGGATTTTGACCTAAAACCATGGTTTAGGATTCAATAACGATCCTTGGCGATGTAAATATCAAAATTCCCATGGTATCTAACTTGTAAAATAATAATTCCTTATGTAAGGATCTTATGATGGTTAGGGGTCCTATGAATCCCCCTTCAGCCATATAGTAAAATATTATGGCATAAGACTTTATATTTTTATCTTGGACCATGGCTTGAGTAAAGTATTATGGCATAAGACTTTATATTTTGATCTTGGACCATGGCTTGAGTAAAATATTATGGCATAAGACTTTATATTTTGATCTTGGATCATAGCTTGGGTTGTTAAAACTGAATTTTTCTACATAAAATCAGAATCAGAATGAACACTATATATTTTTAATGTGCCAAAGGTTCTTTTTGTAGATTTTATATGGTATTTTAGGGTCCAACATATGATAGATGACCCTAAATACAAATTTCATGTTCTAAAATTATAGGTTTTCACATTAACACATTAAATAGTGTATTGGAAATTAGTAACCATCTTTAATGTTCTAAACCTTAAAATGGCCACCATATCTCATTCAATAGATAAAAATTCCCCATGGAGGACCTTTGTGGTAATTCAAGGATCCACACATTGTGCATGATATCCAAACAATTTTTTTATACTCAAAATATTGTATCCAAACAATTTTTTTATACTCAAAATATTGGCTCTATGATTATACATTAACATGTTTCTCAATAACCACCCTTAATTCTCCCATCCTTAAAATGTTGATAATATCTCACATGTAGGTTAAAGCTTACTTAACCATGCCCTTTATGGTGATGTAGGTTATTGTTCGTGGCCATTTATGGTGATGTACGTTATTGTTCATGGCCATTGAGCCACAAAGGCATTCAATATGGAATTTGACCTTGAATTTAGGCCTTGGACCATGTAATGTGTGTTGAGAACCATCACTTGTGCTACTATCTTGAAATGAGCACCATATATTGTTTATATGGAAAATATTCCCTATGTAGGTAGGGTCTATGTGAGTGGGAATTGAGAGAACCATCCCTCATGTTCTAAACATCAAAATAGTAACCCTATCCCACACAAAAGCTAAACAATACTTATGAAAGGAACAAATCATAGTTTAAGACCCCACACATAGATGATACATGGATGATAAGCTCCATAGGTAAAAGTCTGGGTTGACATTTTTCATTTGGACCATTGAGAACCTCATCTAGTATGATAATCCTCAAAATGGTGAATATATATCTCATGCATGATATATAATCCCATGGGTCATGAACATAGAATTTGACCATGACATGGGCCTTAGGGATAACCATTTGAGTGGAATATTTTAAGAATTAACTATGTTTGGAGTTCAAAATATAGGGCCTTAGTCCCTACATGTTCCTTTTAGGGCTTGTGGGACTTTCATAGGGCCTTAGATGACACCACAAACCCCATATAGGGTATATTTGAAATATAAGTAATATATGGGAACTATTTTTAGGTTTCATATACTAAGGATTCGTGTCAAGTTTTTGGACATGGTTTGGAGATGAAAAAAAAAAAAAAAAAGGAAGGCTCTTAGACCCTAACTATATCTTCTAAGAATCACCTTCCATGTGTATTGTCTTAAACCCGTGTCAAGTTTTTGGACATGGTTTGGAGATGAAAAAAAAGGCTCTTAGACCCTAACTATATCTTCTAAGAATCACCTTCCATGTGTATTGTCTTAAACCACAAATCCAAGCTGTAGAGAGAATATTTCACGAATGAGTGTGATAAGTACATAATATAAAGTATTTGTCACATTATGGATGATAATTTCGGCCATGTGTATTGTCTTAAACCACAAATCGAAGCTGTAGAGGGAATATTTCACGAATGAGTGTGATAAGTGCATAATATAAAGTATTTGTCACATTATGGATGATAATTTGGGCCTAATAATGATATAGGGACAAAATCTAGGATTTTAGTACACAATTATTTAATCTAAGAATCATGGGTTGTGCATATGGCATTTGACCACTGCATGGGCCTTCGATGTTTTCCTAAGATAAATATATGTGAATTTTTTTATAGATAAATGTATGGTAGATTGGTAATGGAACCTAAACCATATTTTGGGCCCCAACATTAGGTCTTAGGCCTTAAATGTTTATTATAGCGATCATGCACTATGTACAAGGTGCAAGCACAACCTTTGATCCCTATAAATGGAATCACTTTCCTTTGACAATTATATGAGAAGTATTTCAAGATTGGATGCATAAGGAATTGGTATTATGGATGAAACGATGAGAATATTTTATTCTCTACTAATAAGTAATCATGATAAGGTATAATCTCATCAATACACCTTCCATTCATCTTCCCACACACACTTCATTCTCAAATCCTCATACCCAATTTTATTATAAAACAAATCAAGTCCACATTATAATAGCAAATAAATGAAATGAAAATAAAAACACAAAATATGACATAACAGTCACATGAAAAAAATATATCATTAAACATGACATAGTACTATCAAAACCATCAAATGAGTCAATGGTGGATTGTTAGGTTGATGAAAGTAGGGAGTTTTTATTAGCCCCATTTGGATTCAATTTTATAAAATTACATGATTGTGCTTGTGCTCATGCTTGTGTGCACTTTCTTTTGCACAAATGAGTGGGGCCAAGTTTGAGCCTTGGGTGAATTTGGAAGACTCAATACCCCTCACTCATGGCATACTAGATGGACATGATTTTCCTAGTGTGGTAGGATGTTTCTATCCCAATGTTAAGTATAAAATAGTGTAGTTCTTGCTTTCTCATGTTGACTGAATATTGAGTAAAAAAAATGATTGAATCTACTCATATGTATACTCGGTAATAAAGTATCTTTATAAACAGATAACTAGTGCATTGCTATGCTAAAAAGAGAAAGCAACATTAGAGAGAGAGAGAGAGAGAGAGAGAGCATAAGTGTTATATATATATATAGAGAGAGAGAGAGAGAGAGAGAGAGAGAGAGAGAGAGAGCGCCATAAACCAATAATAATAATAAAAACTTAATCAAGACTAGTATAATTCATGTAACATCCCCACTATAATCTCCAGTTTAATTAATGAATGTGTAAATATAATATGTGGCTACGACCAAAGTGATGTAATATGCAAATTCTATTTCTATGTTTTAATAATAAAAATGTGATGCCAACTGCTAAGGGGTCATGGAAAAGAGATGGGGGCTGAATTAATCCACAAAAGAGGGGAGTGTCTAGGATGATGGCCAAGATGGGTCCAAGGGGGAAATACCCATGTATATTAATTTAACCCATTTTCCCAAATTTGCTAATTGTATATGAACCTTCCAATTTCTGACTGAGTGTTCCCAAAGCCAATCATTGAATACATGTAAGAGGGTGGATATGAGTGGTCACATCCCAAAGTTATTGGGCACATGGGGGTTGAGTATAATTATCTTGGGGAAGAGTGTGAGTCAAGAAAGAAAAGCCAAAGGGAGGAAATTCGTATGGGTTGGGACAACAGTTTTAGAGAGGGAGATTTTGTACATGGGGAGCAAGTAGAGAGCAATAAGGAGAGCTTGGAGATGGTGCAACCATAGAGGGATAATTCTAGAGCATGTTGGAGTGTAATTTGAGCGAATTGGAGCTAGAAAACTGAAGAGCCGGGTTTTCAATCTTGAAGAGTGAATTCATGTGTGAGTTGCACTAAAAAAAAAGTGTTTGTTGTTGGTTTGATGATAGTTTTTCTAGCAAAAGTTTCCTTGAGTTCCAGTTGAGAGATTCCTAGCTGCCTGTGCTAGAGAGACCTCGATAAACGAATTGGACACCCGAGGGACTAAGATTAATGAAGGGGTACATTCATTGGGTTGGACAGATCAAGAGGAAGAGAGTTGGTAGAAAATAGGGATAGCTATAGGAGAATATTAGTTTGGTTGTGAGTGGGTTGGGAGAGACCACCCTCTTTTGTGGATTGATAGCATCGCTTGGGGGTAATTGGTTATTGATATTTGGAAAAATCATTATATGGTTGGGTGGAACATCCGTCCCAAGTAGCTGGTTGCACAACCATTGTTAAAAGATAAGCATGGATGATTTTAGGGGATAAATTTCGCTCATGGGCTAATTTTCCAAGGTTTTTCCCAAAAAACGATTCATTGTTCTAAAAATGATTCGCCCAAATTTTATAGGATAAAATTATTTTACCTTAAAAATTGCTAAAATTTTATACAAACTATATAAAATCCTTAGAAATTTGAATTTTTTTACAAAATACAAACTATATAAAATCCTTAGAAATTTGAATTTTTTTACAAAAATATCGCCGAACATTTTATAGTTGGCATATGAAGGATTAGTAACATTTGCCAAGGTTTCTACATTTCAAAATAAATTTACATCCTTAAAATCATCCCTGGAGATAAGTGTTTATATGTTTTCTGTCTTGTATTTATAAGTAAATTGTTGTGCATGATCTATGTAAATGAGAATGATTTATATGTTGTTGTAATGCGCTATTTAGTTTCATTTCATATTGATTATTAACATGTTGTAAATGATTCTATTTTATGGTTGTAGACAATAGCTAAATTTGGTTTTTATTTCGTAGCTATAAGCTACAGGAAATTAATTAACAGTAAATGACTTAATTTAATTAAAAAAAAATTCATCTTTATGTGTATTATGCACCGTAATGTCCCTCAACTAGGCTACATTACAATTCATATAAAAAAAAAAATGATTCACTTATGTGTACATGTTAGAATATTTACAAAAGCTAGAAGGTAATTTTGAATAAATCTTAGATAAAGAAAATCTAAAACCAATTTGGCAATTTTCCATCAAAGACTATCTTTTACTATCTTTTACCATTGGTCAATAAATTCTATTAATATAGGGAACTATTTTCCATATTATTTTGTGAATCATGTAAACAACATTTCATAGATATAACAATAAATAGGAGGGGTGAGAAGTAGAGGGAAAAGAAGTAATGTGACTTGAAATTTCCCATCAACATCATAAAAGAAAGTAGCATGTGAGAATATGAATTGATGATCTAAATCAAGTGGGGTGGAGGCAATGGTCCATGTGGTAGAGAAAGAGATAGGGATACATTACGGTTAGTTATGGGTCAATTCGGGGTAGTTAAAGGATATTTAAGGGTGGTTGATAGGTGTGATTTAGGGGTAGTTAGTGTAATTAGGGGTAATTAGGGCCTTTAGGGGTTAACTAGGGGGTAAATTAAGGGTTAATAAGGGGTGAATTATAGGTTAATTAGGGGGAATTAATGGTAAATTGGGAGTAAATTATGGGGTAATTAAGGGTTATTTAGTGGTAATTTAAGGGTAATTGTTGGTTAATTAGGTGTTAATTGGGGATAACTATGAGATAATTATAGAGTAATTGAGGATCATTTACGGGTAATTTAAGGTCAATTATGGGTAGTAGGGGTTAATTAGTGGTAATTAGAGATCATGAATGGGTAATTAATAATGAAATTGGCTAAATTAGGGGTAATTAAGGGTTAATAAGGAGTGACATTTGAAGAATAAAGTGTTGATTAGGGATAATTAATGCTAAATCACAATTAATTAGGGGTCAATTGTGGGGTACTAAAGAGATAATTACTAGTAGTCTTATGAGAGTTCAAAATAGAGGCCAGAGTAAAACGTACGGACAAAAGATACATTTACTATAAAAAAAAATATACTTTTTTATTATGTTTCTATTTATTCAAATTTTATGAATAGATTTGTGCTAAATCCAAAGTCATAAATCTATGTCCTCTCTTTTCAATAATCTAAAGAGTGCTCAAAATGAAGGTTAGAGTGAAACATTATGGTAAATTTACCAAAACAAATACTAAAGGATATATTTTGGCAGTGGAAAAAACTAGCTTATTATGATCTCAATGCACTAGTTCTTGAATTGGTGGCCATCTCTCACATGTGGTCTAAATATTCACTATGTAGGTAGTGTGTGGTTGTTTAAGGTATTGTGCATATCTCATGATACCTAAAAACAATTAGTATGGGCTTAGACATTGAATATAGACCTTGGTCCATGGTTTGGGTGGACAACTCAATAAAGTATCACAAAATATGATATGTATCTCATTACAACTAAAATCATAAGAAAATGGGGGCAATGCTGAAAACTACACAAACAAACTTATGGTTTGGGTGGACAACTCAATAAAGTGTCACAAAATATGATATGTATCTCATTACAACTAAAATCATAAGAAAATGGGGGCAATGCTGAAAACTACACAAACAAACTTTAAAATCATAAGAAAATGGGGGCAATGCTGAAAACTACACAAACAAACTTTATTAGTCCCTGCCCTTCAGGTTGAGGGACTATTAATAACAGATTTTTCTTTCTAGTATTAATATGTGGTATTAGTAACAGATTTTTCTTTCTATTATCCATTTTAATCAAACTTATACAAAAATTCATACAATTTTTTAATTCACATTTTGTTTTTATGCCTAAGTTCTTAGTTTGACGCTTTATTTGTCCTCATATCGAGGTAAAGATGAAACATTTCGTTTAAAACTTATGAAATCAGGAGTGCATTACGGTTCAATATGTGTCCATTATTTGAAGTGAATTAATGATAGCATTAGTTCATAAACATTTAATGTTTAAAATGTCTATGTCTTTTGTTTATATTTTTTGTTTATATTTATAGTATGGTGAATCATTTCAATTAACGTTATGTTGTGTCCAAAGAATTTAGATGAGAGTGTGAGCGTTGTGTAGCTAAACGTTGTCCAAGTATAGGTTTGCATGCAACATCGACATCTATTTCTTCCTGCAAAGCAACGTCCATCTCCTCATATTTCAGACATTCTTGTGTATGTTATTTTCTTTGATAAATGCGTTCAAGTAGCCGAGTATCCCAGTCGACTAGCCCCATGCATGAGCTCAACCGAGTAGCCCCGCCGAGCCC